>JASAMX010012454.1:0-53310 GCA_030248175.1 Microlaimidae sp. YZB2_3
TAATTCAACAAATGAAAAAAAACATTAAATGATATGTCTTTCAGTGTTAAAAACATTTGAAAAGTTATAAAAAAACTACCAAAAAACAAAATGTCCAGAACACTAGACAGTTTACCAACATATTTTTTTTACCAATATTGAATCAGGCATTCCTGGTTCACTATCTAAAATATTAAAAAAAATGCTTTGACTCCGGTATTCTACTTTTAGACTGGTTAATAGCATTAGTTATTCCTCTTTTTAAGAAAGGATCCAAAAATAATAAAACAATTATCGTCCAGTTTCTTTAACATCTTAACCATGTAAAATAATGAAGCATCTGGTTAAAGATAAACTTCTTGTCTTTTTTCATTATATTTTTCCAGATGCCAATATGGCTTAAAGGTAAAAAGTTTGACAGTGCGCCAGTTGTTTGAAACATCAAATGACTGGACTTTATCCTTAAAAAACAAACATAATCGATGTTATTTATTTAGATTTTGCTAAAGCGTTTGACACGGTGTTACATAAAAAATTCATATATAAATTACAAAAATTAGGAGTAAATGAAAAATTTTTGAATTGGATTAAACGATTTTTGTTCGGGAGAAGCATGAAAGTAATAATTAATCGTGAAGAGTCCAAATGTTACAAAGTAGAAACCTCTGTTCCTCAAGGGTCTGTTCTAGGCCTATTTCTTTTCCTGATTGACATCAATGATTTAGTAGATTGTGTTAAGCATTCTCAGATTAAGCTGTTTGCAGATGACGCCAAGGTGTACACAGTTTTTTCGCTTATCAATATGGAAGAAAAAGTTTCAAGAGT
Source organism: Microlaimidae sp. YZB2_3 (assembly GCA_030248175.1). Taxonomy (NCBI): domain Eukaryota; kingdom Metazoa; phylum Nematoda; class Chromadorea; order Desmodorida; family Microlaimidae; species Microlaimidae sp. YZB2_3. Next base: position 805 of record JASAMX010012454.1, read on the forward strand.
TACAAGAGGACCTTAATAGTATTAAATTTTGGACAGATAATCGCAGTTAAGATTAGCTGAAGATAAATGTGACGTTTTACATATTGAAACAAAAAGTAGGCAAATAAAAAATAATTATTTTGTTGATTATAAAAAATTATCAACAAATAAAGTAGTTAAAGACTTAGTAGTCTATATTTCAAAAGATTTAAAATTTTTAACGCATTGTAAGTTTATAGCTAAAAAACTTTGAAAACAAGTTCATTAATTTTTCGAACTTTTAATTCTAATTCAACTCATAATTTGATACGCGCCTACACTGCATATGTCAGACCTAGGCTGGAGTATGCAAGTGTAGTATGAAATCCTTACACTAAACGGGACATCAATTTAATTAAAAGAGTTCAAAAAACTTTTACGCGAATATTGTTCAAAGTTTGTAATTTGCATCCCTTAAATTATGACGATAGATTAAATTATTTAAATCTTTAAAAATTACAACAAAGATAAAATATAATTGAACTTTCAGAATGTTATAAAATAATTAATATGCAGACCAATATAAACCCTCAAAATTTTTTCAAGTTTAATTATAATTCTACAAGAGGCCATTAGTTTAAACTTGAATTACAAAAAATAGAATAAATTTAAGAAAATTTTATTTTTCTAATAGAATAGTTTCAAAATGGAATGCACTTTTACAAAATCAAGTATCAGCCAAATCTTTACCTATGTTTAAGAAATTTATATTCAATGGTTCATTTTAGTGCTTATAATATAAGCCTTTGAAACACTTTCTAATAACAACTTCCTGTTATTTATTGTTTTTTTTTTGTTTCTTTAATTCTTTATTTTTTTAAAATTTTCGTCAGTGTAATACTTTTATAGACTATAATTACAAACATATGAGTAAAAATGTACAAATATACGTTACGACTACTCAGTAATTCAGCATAAATTTAAAAATCAGAAGTGGACCTCCGTGGTTAATCAAGTAGCTATTAATTTGTTTAGCAACTAAGTTGTTATTGAGCTTTGGAGCTCCGAGTTTTTTTGATAAAAATTTTGGAACTGTGAGCTTTAGAGATTTACCTTTTAAACAAGTAACCAAAAGCTTATTTAATTTTGAAATATATTTTTAAAACTATAAGCTCCGTTTTATAAACATTTTAATAGTTTGTAATAAGTCTTCAAAAAATTACATCATTACTTTTCCAATAGGCGGGAAATTTGAAAGCCACAGAGGTTTAATGCTCTGCAAAATGTTAACATCACTGAGCTCCAAAAAAATTGGATTCCCGTTTTGTAGTTTGGAATTCTGTGAACATCTTTAGAAGTATAGCAGCTGTGGCAATTGAGCTTATGGATAAACCGTTGCCGAGATGTGCCTTTTGGTCACGTTCCTTCATTTTCACATGTATTTCATCCGTTGTTAGCTGCAGTTTCTGTGATTGAAAAGAGGTAATGGTAGCCTGAGCATTGGGAATCAGAAAGACCAGGAATGTTAAACATCCCCATCGGTGACGCTGTAGAAGAACATAAGTTACCAGCATGACGGCGAGCATAGGGAGAAGCTAGTGTAAGTTCTTCTACAGTAATGGCTACTACAGGAAACGGGTTCTGGGCGAAAGATTGATTTTGATTTAGTACAATAAAAAATCTCTTGAGGGATAATTTGATCCAAGAGCCAAATCACGAAAATTCTTAAAATCAAAAAGCATTAAAGGTTTTCTAAAAAACGCCTTCTAACTAAATAATTAAATTAAAAAGATATAAATTGAGTTTAGTCAACTAAGTATGACCTTCTATTCAATTACTAAATGAATGTCATTTTATAACAGCTATATTTTACAATTAAAAATTGCAAAATTTTATCGGCAAATATAATTAAAAAATATAATCAATTCGCAAATATTCTTTAAGAACACAGTCGCCTGGTCCTTTTTGGCTTTAAGCTTTGACACTTAATACGTGATTATAAAATAAAACTGCTTATGCGGGGCTGAAATAAAGGCACGATTAGCACCTTTTATTTACACATATGGCGCGCTTTTTATTCAGTATGGGTTTAGGTTCCTTTAAAGCACACAATTACTAAATTATTTTACCAAGTAAGGATGCGATGCCTGAATTGGGAAACCCTCCCTCCAACTGGCCTTCAACGAAGTACGTCTTCATTCGTGTTTCGGCTTCCTTTTACCTGCGTCCACCCTGCCTCTGTACTTGTCGACTGAGGCAGTTTAAGCTGCCTCCTATTTGCCTCCTAACCGTGACCTCCTCAACATAGAAGTAAGGTAACCTGCCTCTTACCGCCGCCCAGGCAGCCCCATCGCCCCAGGCTGCCTCCAGACTGCTTCCGATAGGGCATCCTCCATGCCGAAAGTCTTCCGGAAGCGGGCTCATCTCGCCGACCAACCGGGCTTAAGAAAATAAATAGCGCTTTTATGTGTTTAACAGAAATATATCCACATGGCCTGCTTTCACCGATCCTGTGCTCTGAAGCATTGCCTCCCACATTTAATTTTTTTTTTGGCGGCCGTTTTTGCAAAAAAAAAATCCATCAACACTCTTATTCACCTAATGTTTTTCCTCACCGCACTGTTTTTTATGAGCACACAAATAACCTTTAAATTCAATCAGCAAACCTCAGCTTTTTAATCTACCTTTTAATTAAAAAATATAAGATAATAAAAATAAATAAAAAATTGCAACCTATGTATATTAAAATTCAGTCTCGTAATTTTTTAAGCTAATGAATTGGTTCATAATAAATTATTAATGGCTTAGTCTTAAAATTTCTAACAGAATGGATATTGCATAATTAAAAATAACGGCAAAATAAAAAAATATTGTCTTAAACTTTGAAAATTTTTATGTAAAAACCGTTAAACCTGTCATTGGCCGCATAAACAACTTTTCCTGGAAAACATATTCAGTTGTTCGAGAGGAGTATGATCCTTATAATTGTTCTTTCCCCCCGGATACCTTCTATTTTAAGAGACTGCTAACTCAGTATGAAAATTTAAATTACAAACAAGGGACTTAAAGAAAGATCAAATTCTTGAAAAGAATAAAAGCATCAAAATTTTTTAACTTACTGCGCCTGGCTTTTAGCCCGTTTACGACTTTGGACCGTATCTATACGCAGAGAACGATCATGCTTTGACGACTAAAAATGTTCACAGCCCTGCCTGCATAGAAAATTAATAAGTTTGCAATATTATTTCTAAGAGCTATCAACTTTGAGTGGACGTTGATTGATATTTGTACCTGCCTATAGACTAGTTCGGTAATAAGCGTCTTTTGGGTACGGATAGGCTAAATAAATAAAATTTTAAAATTTAGCTTTCTTAGTTTCTTAAGTTTAAACCTAAACTTCATAAATGTGATATGGATGATATGTTTCACTATGTCTAAGTGTGTAGTATATCAGTTTGTGCTAAATAAATTTCTGTTTTTAATCAAACGTCACAATAGTTTAAAATTACCACTAAATAGATTATCTGAAATATATTTCTATTAGTAAAATAAAGATGAATTGTAAGTTTTAAACCTAATTTTAAACCTACATAGTTTCTTAATGTTTTGCTTGTAAAACTATTTTAAAAACTAAAAATTAATTTCAAAAGTTTATTTTAATTTTCCCATTAAGAGCATTTTTTGTACTCAAACATCAAAACTGAAAATATGTGCCAGAATAGTGCTGTACAAGTGCAAAAAATTAAATTCCCAAAAACTGCTTTTGCTTTTGAATATGAAAAGTATTAGGAAAATTTCAAATATGGTTGATTTTAAACCAATAAATATTTTGAAATATCAAAACTGTAACAGTTGTTGCTGTTTTTACTTTCTTTTACATAATGATTGTGTCAGAAGTTACGTAATCTTTCTGGGTTACACCTAAAAAAACCCTTATCCAAACCAGTCTACAGAAATTAATGCGTTGCAAGATTATTTCTAGTAGCCCCAAAAATTGACGATGATGACTATGCTGATAGGTAATTCAATATGGTTCTTCAGAATAATAGCAAGACGAGGTATCTATTAAGTAAAACCCTGACAATGATCATATACATTTTAAAAAATTAAAAAATAAATATATATTGTAAATAAATAAAACTGTGCATATGGAACAGAACTATTTTTGCAAAATTTTTAATTTTTTTCTTGTGTGAAATCGCGCAAAATACTAAATTTAATGATGCATATTTTATTTTTTATTAAATTAGTCTACTGTAGAAAATCAAATTACTTTTTTTAAACGAATAAAATTATTTCTTAAAACAATAAAAAAAATTTAATCCTGACTTTTATGATAGTAAAATTGATTTTCACTTTTATTCTTTTAAACAATGTAAAAAAAAGTCACCCCCGGGCCTTTAACCGCGTCAGAAGACGCTATGACGTAGCGAAACTCTGGCTATCGGAAACAATATAAGAATTTATCCGTGTCTATAAAATTAACTTATGTTTGCATTATTTTGACATACTACCAAATTGGATGACTGAATGGATACACCAAATAATATTTATTTGGCCTATAAAAGTTACTTGCGTTTGCAATATTACTTTCTTTAAGTGTAAATTTGGGCACTCCGCAAAAGTACAGTATATTAATGCTAATTTATTAATCTATAGTTTCAATTATGCGTTTGCCCCATATATGATTCCTTTGAACGTGTAAAATTACGGTACTTGTAGAACAGCAACACCTATCACTCACCCCATAAATTTTTGATGTGTTTGACGTTTTCCTTCAAATAAATTGGTAATTTGTAGAACAATATAATTAACGTTAATTGATTGATATCTATTATGCTATTAAATTAATTCGTTGAATATTATTTTCTTCAAAGTATAAGTTGCATCCTGACAAAACATATATCAGACTGTGTACGGAACTCTTTATGAGAATTTGCCTCCCCGCCAAAAATCAAGAAAACTATTTAGACTATTTTCATGTTTTCGCCTCTCGCCCGGTTTTCTTTTTCTTTCTTTTTTCTCTTTTTTCTTTTTTTTTGCCTTTCTCCTCTGCTTTCTTCCCCCTTCGTCATATCTCCCCTCGTTTAAAACTCGTGAGCCGTGACCACCGCATTTTCAAATTGCCCCTCCACCCCCCCCCCCCAGGACTAAAAACCCAAGAGCAGTAGTTGTATTATGAGGAAGCACTCACATTTAACCCATAAATCCACTTTCAACGAAAAATAAATAAATATATATTGTAATAAATAATAACTGCCGCATATAGGACAGAAAATGATTGCATTGAATTTTTTTTCTTATATTTTTCCTCTGTGCCGCAAATCTACCTCGCGCAAAATAATAAATTTAAGCGCAATGCCAAACATAATTTATTTTTTATTAAATTTAATCCTATAAAAGAGAAATATTTAACCACATCTCGATTTGCAGGATAAATTTTTTTCTTAAAACAATAGAAAAAAATTTAACCCGACTTTCGCCTAGGTAAAATTGATTTTTCACTACTCGCATCCTTAAGCTCTTAAAAAAAGTTACCGGGTAACTTTTAACCGCGCGCTCAAATGACTCAGGTCTGTAATATTAACGTCAGTCCATAATGCCCATAAAATTTATAGGCACTTTGCACTTGAACTCGGTTTATACATAAAGTATGAACAATATGTGCTAGTTACTATTATGGATAATTACCGTATCTCCACTACTCTTTTGAGTATGTAGATCAACCGATCCGAATATTGCGCGCTTTCGATCGGTTGATCTGCATACCACGAATAGATAAGTAGGTAGATACGGACGCAACTTTTCTCATCACGGGGTGGACTGCTCATGTTCAATTGCATACTTCATGTATAAACGCCAAGTTCCAGTGCAGGCAAGCCCATTGCGTCAGCAATATTATTTTTACTTCAAAGTGTAAAATTTGGGCATTCTGAAAAGAATGCAATATTAATGTAAATCCATCAGGCCCCTAAAAATTAATGTGTTTGTATCTGCATGCAATATTATTTTCTTTAAAGTGTAAAGTTTGGGCATTCTGCAAGAACAGCATATAATGAACGGTAGGAAATAAAATTTAGAAATATTTTCACAAAACGTACTATTAATAAAAGAAATTATTATCAAGATACAGTTTTGTTTGGTTTTTAGTTTTTTTTGAAAAGTTATTCTGAAAACAAAATTAAAAATGTTTATTCAAATTAATGGTGTTCTCTAAGATTACCAAAGGTTTTATGTGTACGCGGTTACGTCCGCCAATTTTTACTGTTTAAATTTGTAATTTCAATTTCTGATTATATATATTGTCACATGCAATACTGTCATTATGTAAATAAGTAAATAAGAAATAAGAAATAGCAGACTCATTATTTATTATCACGTGCTAGTTCCTGCAGTTGACGCACCAACTTTTTTTAATTAAGTTGTTGTTATGTGTTTTGGGAAAAGAGTTTTGTGATATTTTTTATATTTTGTTAAACATAAAATAAATAAGTATGAGCTATTGTAACTTGTTCAATGAATGTTTTAATTTAACTCACTGTTGTTGTTTTTATGCTGAATTAATTATACAATGTGAATAAATCGCAATAAATCGTTTTATTCTGAAAAAACCAAACTTAAACAATAAAAAAATATTTTTTGGTAATAAATACAGAAATAATCCTAAAATTAAATCGATTTATTTTTTTTAAATGAAAGGTTTAATGTTTTACAGTTTAGTTGGTCGATTTTCAACGAAAAATGTTGAATATTTTTCTCGCGAACTCTCAAAACTAAAACTATTTTTATTGGATACAAACTGAGAGGTTACGCTTCGCAGTGGTCGAAAGTCGCAGACGAAGGGGGGAGGGTTATACTCCCCTCCCAAAAAAAAAATCCTATTACTGCCGACACCTCCCCCCTAAACTTGGGGAACCCTGTATAACCCCTTCCCTGGAAATTTTGCGGGGGTCTGAATACTACAATTAAACATGAAAGTGGGGTATTTGAGGTATACCCCAAAAAACTTTTGGGACACCCCCCCCCCCCCCAAAATTCGATGGTTAGGTGTACCCCCCCCCCCCCCCAAAAAAAAAAAAAAAAAAAAATCGGGAAAGCTGCCCATCTATGGTCAAAACTTATTATTTTACAACTCGCTGGTTACTAATTTTTTCTTTCATGTAACAACACATCCTTTTTATGGCTCCTACAAAAGGCAAACCAAACGTAGCTGCAACAGTGTGTTTGACGTGTTCATTAAACAACTATTTTCTTTTTTTATGTAACAAAATATTTACAAAACTACCACCTAAACTGATTTTCCGCTACTTATTTATTCTAAAAGTAAACCCAACGTGGCTGCAACAGTTGGTTGTTGGACTAAAAAATGCCCTCAATTCAAATAGGTAACCACTCAAATCACGAGAATCTGACGTCACTCATATCAGTCAAACATAATTCAGAAAATGAAAGATTTGAAGAAGAAATCAACTTCAGATGGTAGTTTAGGAATATTCTTATTTTGTGACATAAAAAAAGAAAATAGTTGTTTAATGAACACGTAAACACACTGTTGCAGCTACGTTTGGTTTGCCTTTAGTAGGACCATAAAAAGAAATATTATTACATGAAAGAAAAAATTAGTAACCATCGATGTAGAATAATAGTTGTGACCATAGATGGGCAGCTTTCCGGATTTTTTTTTTTGGTGGGGGGGGGTACACCTGACCATCGAAATTTGGGGGGGGGTGTCCCAAAATTTTTTTGGGGTATACCCCAAATACCCCATTTTTAGGGTTTTTAGTACTAGGACGCCTCAAATTTTAGGGAAGGGGTGTCCGGGGTACCCCCAAAGTTTAGGGGGGAGGGTGTCGGCAGTAATCGGGATTTTTTTTTGGGAGGTGAGTATAACCCCCTGCCCATCTATGCGACTTGCGACCACTGCGAAGCGTAACTCTAGTTTGTATCCAATAAAAATAGTTTAGTTTTGAGAGTTCACGATATTCAACATTTGGTTGAGAATCGACCAACTAAACTGTAAAACATTAAACCTTTTATTTAAAAAAATAAATAGATTAATTTAGGATTATTCTGTGATTATTACCAGAAATATTTTTTATTGTTTAATTTGTTTTTTTCGAATCAAACAGATTTGCAATTTATGCACATTCTAATAATTTAAATCACATAAAAACAACAAGAGTGAGTAATTAAAACATCATGAAACCAAGTTTACAATAGCTCATACTTATTATTTTATGTTTAACAAAATATAAAAAATATCACAAAACTCTTTCCAAACACATAACAACAACTTAATTAAAGTTCGTAGTAAACTCCCAACCACCTTCCAGCAGTGATAATAAATGAGTGGCGTATATAATTCTTATTTTTATATACTTACTTACATAATGACACACGTATTGCTGTGACAATAAAATCAAAAATTAAAATTACAAATTAAACGGTAAAAATTGGCGAACGTAACCGCGCACACATAAAACCTCTGGTAATCTTCAAGAAAACACCATTTAATTCAAATAAACTTTAATTTTGTTTTCCAAATAACTTACAAAAAAACTCGAAAACCAAACAAAACTGTATCTTGATGATAATTTCTTATTTAATGGTGCGTTTTTGAAGAATTCCTAAATTTTATTTACTACCATTATCTATGTGTTCTTGCAGAATGCCCAAACTTTACACTTTAAAGAAAATAATATTGCATGCAGATACAAACACATTAAATTTTAGGGGCCTGATGGATTTACATTAATATTGCATTCTTTCAGAATGCCCAAATTTTACACTTTGAAGTAAAAATAATATTGCTAACGCAATAGGCACCTTGCACTGGAACTTGGTTTATACATGAAGTATGCAATAAACATAGCGAGTCACCATAATGGAAATTACCGTATCTCCTACTTATCTCTCGTAGTATGCAGATCAACCGATCGAAAGCGCGCAAAATTTCGATCGGTTGATCTACATACTACGAAAGATAAGTAGGAGATACGGTAATTATCCATAATAGTGACTCACTATGTGTATTGCATACTTTATGTATAAACCGAGTTCCAGTGCAAAGTGCCTATAAAATTTATGGGCATTATGGACTGACATTAATATTGCAGACCTGGGGTTGCATTTTGACGCGCGGTTAAAAGTTACCCCGGGGTAACTTTTTTTTATGAGCTTAAGGATGCGAGTGAAAAATCAATTTTACCTAGGCGAAAGTCGGGTTAAATTTTTTCTATTGTTTTAAGAAAAAGAATTTATCCAAATCGAGATGTGGTTAAATATTTTCTCTTGTAGGATTAATTTAATAAAAAATAAAATATGCGCATTGGTTAAATTTATTATTTTGCGCGAGGTGGTTTTGCGGCGCGAGAAAAAAAATTCAAAAAAAAATCATTGCATTCATTTTCTGTCCCATATGCGGCAGTTTTATTTATTTACAATATATATTTATTTTTTTATTTTCATTGGAATGGATTTATCGGGGTAAATATAAGTGCTTCCTCATAAGGCCACTCCTGTCCCTTTCGGGTTTTTATTGGGGGGGGGGTGGAGGGGCAATTTGGAAGAATGCCGATGGTCACGTACTTCAGGGCAAGCTTTTTAAACGCGGGAATAAAAAGTGGAAAGAGGGGAAACGGCAAGAGGAGAGGCAAAAAAAAAAGAAAAAAAGAAGAAGAAGAAGGCACAAGAGAGAACCAGGGACAAAAGAGGCCCGAAATTTAAGTGAAAATCGGTCTAAAATGGTTTATTTTGATTTTTGGGCGGGGAGGGGCAAATTCTCCAATAAAGGGGGGGCATTTCCAGACCGTGCACAGGTCTGATATTGTGTTTTTTATACAGAATGCCGAACTTTTATACTTTGAAGAAAATAATATTGCAAACGAATTAAATTTGATAGGCATGATGGATATGGATGGATTGACATTAATATTGTGTTCTTACAAAATACCCAAATTTTACACTTTAAAGGAAATAACATTGCAAACGCATAAAATTTTATGGGGATGATGGATTAACATTAATATTGTGTTCTTACGAAATTCCGAAATTTTACACGTTCAAAAAAATAATATGGCAAACGCATGAAATTTTATGGGGATAATGGATTCACATTAATATTGTGTTCTTGCAGAATGCCCAAATTTTACACTTTCGAGGAAATAATATTGCAAACGCAATAACTTTTATAGGCCAAATAAATATTATTAGCATATTTATCGTCAGTCGTCGAAGTTTTGATGGCTCTTGGAAATAATATTGCAAACGTATTAATTTTTATACACACGGATAAACATTATGTTATCTTTTACTAATAGCCAGAGTTTCGTTCAGCGCTGGGGTGGCATTCTGACGCGCGGTTAAAAGTTACCCCAGGGTAACTTTTTTTTACGTGCTTAAGGATGAGAGTGAAAAATCAATTTTACCTAGGTAAAAGTCGGGTTAAATTTTTTTTTATTGTTTTAAGAATAAGAATTTATTTAACTCGAGAGGTGGTTAAATATTTTCTCCGGTGGGATTAATTTAATAAAAAATAAAATATGCGCATTGGTTAAATTTATTATTTTGCGCGAGGTGGTTTTGCGGCGCGAGAAAAAAAATTAAAAAAAATTTTTGCAATCATTTTCTGTCCCATATGCGGCAGGTTTATTTATTTACAATATATATTTATTTTTTAAATTTTTTTTTGAAATGGATTTATCGGGGTAAATATAGGGGTTTCTTAAGAATGCGATCCCTGGTCTTGTCTTGTCTGGACAAGACCGGTTGAATATTACCTGCGTATTCATCGTCAGTCGTCAAATTTTTGGGGCTCTTGGAAATAAGCAAGCGCACTAATTTCTGTAGACTAGTTTGGAATAAGGGTTTTTTTAGTGTTAGGAAGAGGGTACATAACTACTAGCGCCAATCATATGTAGAGGGAAAATTGAGAAACAGCGAGCGACTAGTACATTTTACGGTTTAAAATATTTCAAATATTTATTGGTTTAAAATCTCGACCCCTTCTCTTCAAAATTTCCTAAATACTTTTTAAATATTGCAAAAGCAAAAGCAGTTTTTGGGAATTTTAATTTTTTGCCGCTTCGTAGGTACGGCGCTGCTGGCGCGCTTGTTTTCCAGTTTTTTTAATGTTTCAATTACAAAAAATGCTTAATGTAAAAGTTTGGAATGGACTTTTAAAATTAATTTTTAAGTTTTGAATAGTTTTACAAGCAAAACATTAAAAAACTATGTAGGTTTAAAATTAGTTTAAAAGCACAATTTCATCTTTATTTTTACTAATTCGAAATCACTGTTCAGGATAATACTATTTTAGTGGTGATTTTAAACTATTGTGACGTTTAATTAAAAAACAGAAATTTATTTAGCACAAACTGATATATTACAGCACTTCAACGTAGTGAAACATATCATCGTGTAGCAATTTTTATGAAGTTTAGGTTTAAACTTAAGAAACTAAGAAAGCTAAGATTTTTTAAAATTTTATTTTTTTCTTTTTGCACCCTCTCTCGTACAGTAAAAGACGCTTATTCCGAACTAGTCTATAGGCAGGTACGAACATTTTCTGTCGATCAATCGTCACTTGCAAAGTTTTGATAGCTCTTAGAAATAATATTGCAAACTTATTAATTTCTATAGGCAGGTATGAACATTTTTAGTCGTCAAAGTCATGATCGCTTTCCTCTGCTTCTTCTTCTTCTTCCGCCAGTGCCCAACGTATACTTTCCATTTTCGCTTCTATCTCCTGCGCCAAGGAAGAGTTACCCAGTGAGGAACCGCTTCTAGGCTTACCGGTGCCACTCTCCGGCGACGAGCCCGTCGACACTTTTTTTAACTTAACCCCCGCTTTTATAGCTTCCAGTATGCCGTCCATACCCCCGATGGGATGTCCATCCATGCTGGTGGGTTTCGCACGGCTAGAAGCTGTTGTTTTCGGTGTTGAATTGATGGAGTTCTGCGGACTGTTGGCTTTAAACAGTCCCAAAGGTGGTAGTGGTGGCGGTGGTGGTGGGGGTGGTGGTGGTGGTGGGGGCGGCGGTGGAGGAGGTGGGATTGCACTAACCCCGTTAAGACCGTTCTCGATTGTTTTTCCAGGTTGCAAATTAATGGAAGGAATCCCAGGACTTTCATTTACTACCAAATCTGTCGTCGGTTTACCGTTCAAATCACTCTTATCACTGGGTAAAGTATTATTGTCGGAAAATGAAGACTTATTGACTTTTCGAGAAGTTTGGTTTTCGGGAGAGAATTTTTTTTCCGCCGGAGTCACAACTTTCCTCACCGGAATTTTGTTAACAGTCGAAGACGCCTTTTTCCCTGACGAGTTCGTTGGATATTTCTAAAATAGGATTCCTATGCATTACATTAAACAAATTAATAATAATTTTTTAGTTTAGACACATGTTTGTTTTAATTGTGACAATAACCTTAGAATATCAACAAACTAATTTAACTAAAATGTCAATGTTATTAAATAAAAATAAACAGAATGGCGCAGACACTCGGGAAGGGGTTCATTTAGGAATTCCAGCGGGGGGAAGGGGGGGTCAGAAATGAAATAGAGTCAGGGTGTCGAAATGAAAAAAATTAGAGGGACTCCTCCAGATTCGCTCTGAAATTACAAGGCTAGGGGGTTGGACGGGGTGGTCACCTACCGCCTTGGCCACCCCCTCTATGCTGACATTGACATATGAGGATCCCTTAGATTTTACGGGGTAACATAGGTAAGCAGGGAAGGGTTTGAGAGGATTACACCCACTAAAACTCTCGAAACTACCGACTAGCCTCCCAAAGAGTAAACTTCGCCCCCCCTCCCCCAAAAAAAATCCGAAACGCTGCTCAAATTTGGGGGAGAAGTGATTTTTAACCGGAAAAGGGGGTTAATAAACTTTTCAAAATTGAGGGGAAGGGGAAGTAACTCGAATCCTTCTGTTTATAAATGGTATAAATCTGCCCATCTATGATTTCTACTGAAGCAACAAATTGTGACAGATAACAGACAGTGATCCAATAATATACCTATGCCAACATTATCTCGTAGAAAGGAAACCTAAGTAGCCAAAAGCTTAAGATTTTGATTTGGTTTATTTCTAGCAAGTAAAATTTTTTTTTAATTTTTTTTCAACAAAAGAAAAGAAAAAACTGAAAGACGTCTCAAAAACACGAAACGTACAGATTTGTAATTTTTAATCCTCTGCAGTGTATCGTTTCTCTCTTGACGAATGCGTTGAGAACGAACGGAGGAGAGCGTGCTATCCTTCTTCTCCAAAAGCTAAAACAATGGCATAATATTAAAATTATAATAAAGGGTTTTAACATGTTAGAACTATCAAATAGGTAACATAAAAAACCCTGTCAAAAAAATTAATTCTATGACTGAAGTTGCCGTTTAGACCGTATTAACAAGCAAATACTTAAAATAATTTACGATTATTTAATTGCTTGTTTTGCCAAAGAAATAGTTTTTATCTTGATGACATTTTCAATTCGGTGCACTAAAAGTGGAATACCCATAAACGAAATTTAACCAAGCTAATAGGTAGTAGTATATTTTAACACAATCGACAATTCGTTGCACATCCGCGACGCATAAAAAAATCGCTTTTTTGTAATATTTTTAATATAACACTTCTAATGCGTTGTTTCTTATTTAAAAAAATAACAAACATGACTAAGAATTGGCGTTATGGCAAATTATATTCTTTAAGAAAACTACAAATTTGAATAAATCCTTACGGGTATCTATGGTTATCACCGTTGAGGGTTTTTATAAACATTTTTACACACATTATTTAGCAAATATTACTGTAGATTCTGCTACAAGACCCGCTTTTCCCATTAAATTGAAAAATCGGGGCTTGAACTGGGTTTGAACCACGGGCCTTCCCTGGCACGCTCTGTCACCGAGCTACCCAAGCAAGCCACAGCAATATTTAGCCAAATTCATTCTTTTAAAGTTATATTTTTACATAATAATTCTCGTAAACAATCGTTTTGAAAAACTATCAATAATTTCCTAGCTGAATTGACATTACAGATAAACAGAAACAATCATTTTTGTTAAGATTTAATAATTATAAAATTTTAAAATAGATTAAAAATTTGCATTGATGATAGATTCGTTGCAAAGTATCACAGTTGCCTACCTCTGATATTTGAAGATTGTTTTCCTGTTTTGCTAGCAAATTCAAAAAGGTACCATTAGCTTTATGGTGTTTAATGTTTCGCTAAAACAATAATATTGAATTAACGATAAAGCTTTCCAAATACGAAGTAGTTAATTAGAATCGCTATAACTAAACTCACAAAAAGACAAAAAATTATAAAACATTAAACACAAATAAACAACTATTCGGAAAAAGCAAGAATGCGAAATAATCAATATAAAAAATATAGCTTTATTTTTTTAAAAAAATATGATTCTTGCATTAATAATAGGATGTAATGTTTTCGTAATAATTTTTGTAACTTTTCCATTTTGCACAAAATTCATCGTTAAAATTGATTTCAGTTTTTATAATTTCTGTTTTCTATATTATTAACAAAATATTATAGAATGTAAAAACCAGATAAAATGTCCATGCAAACAAGTTTAGCAAATGCTTAAACACTAAAGCGATTAATAAAATGCTTTAAAATTTTACCTCTCGATTTCGGACACTTGCTATTTGTTTATGGGTTAGTAGTAATTCTTCTCGAAGTTTAAGGATTCTAGGATCTGAACTTTGAGCTAACAATTTTTCCAGCTCACTAACAGACTCAACTGCGTCGAAAAACACGTCTTCTCCTTCTTGAACAACTACAAAAAGTTACGTAAACAAAAACAATATTTCATTAATAATAATACTATCATAATATTTCATTAACCCGTTCCCGTGATAGCCTTTTCCTCGGTTACAACCGTAAAACCATCGTATGACCTTTGTTGTATATATTTCCGTCATACATACTTTTTTGTGCACGAATACTGCCCAGTCAGCGAGCAAATTGAAATGGTTAAAGCTGAACGGTAGCAATATGCATATTTTTTTCATGAATCCAGTGTATTACGTGGGATATTTCATGTTTCAAAAATTTGCATATTGCTTGCTACCGTACAGCTTTAATCATTTCAAATCGCTCGCTCACTGGGCACTATTCGCGCACAAAAAAATTATGTACGACGGAAGTACAACCCAGGTCATGGGTAGAGTTTACCGAGGTAAGGTTTACGTACATTTGTCTTACGAAAATTAATACCACCACTGTGAGACGAAGGTTTCACCTTTGTCGTTCAAAGGTTTCACGGAGGAAAAGGCCATCACGGGAACGGGATATTAATATCCCCTGCATCATACAAAGACGAGAACGGGTGGAGGAGGTGTAGAGTGCGGTCCACCCCCCCTGCTTCAAAATTTTGGGTCTCCCTGCCTTAGCAAATAATCCAGGGGTTCTCCATTCTCCCCATATTCTAAAAATTTTTACCTCTGACCTCCCTCTGGAATTTGAAATCTGACCTGCCCTCCCTCCTTGAGAAAATTTTAAGTACTTTTTTATACTATATTTTCTGCCGAAAACGTCATTTTTAACATAAATTCAATGTTTTTACACCCTTTTGATAAGAGAATGTCGCTTTTTATTCAATAAAAATGTAGTATTATCCTTAAAACAATTATTCAACTTTTAATGGTTTAAATTTATTTTGCTTCGGACACTAAACCCTACCTGAACCCACCTCTAGGTTTCAAAAATTTCCACCCCGGGTCGATATCCCCCTAGAAAGCCAAGAGGGTGAGACTCCCCCTAGAGAGGGGGGGGAAAGAAAAGGGGGGGGGAGAGAAAGGGGGGAGAAAAAAAAAAAACCAACCCACCCCCCACCCCCCCCCTTTGACCACCCCCTCTCCTACATTTTGAAATGTCATTTACCCGGGGTAAACACCTCCCAGTTTCAGTGACCGTTTTTATTTGGGCACTATTATGCGAAAAAACCATAATGAAATACGGTCACATGCCACATAGGCTTTCGTTAAAAAAATCTGATAGTTGTATACAGGACATAAAGCCTCGATTCACAAAAATAAGAAGAAACACATGTGTAGTGAAGTTTTTATATTGTTTCTTTAGAGCGCCGTGTCGTCGAGCACATACCGTTTTTATCTTGCATTGAGAATTGCATTTCGTGCTGCATTCGTGTTAATTTCAGTCTGCAAAGTTTATCTTGAAGTTTTAATAGCGATTCTCTAGTTTCGAGGATTTGTAAGTGTTTGGTAAAAATCGGTTTTTCCAACGAATCCAGTTTTCTTAGCAATTCCTCGTGCGATTCGCAGTTGATTAGACTGACTAACTGAAATGACCAAATAAATATATCGCCAGTACTACGACACAATGATTTAGAAACGTTATAAAATGCTTGTAACTGTGACTTTTTTAAAACACAGATAATATAGACCTTATGGTCTCACGTAAAAATCAAACTTGTGGCGACTCTTTTTGTCAAAGTAGCGACGAAATAGAACTTAATAATTTATTTTACGAAAAAAATTTAGAGTAATACTTTTTATTTAGTTATTCGTGTTTAAACAGTACTCTTTGACGGAATTATATAATATAGACTGTAAAACATAAATAATCAAAGTTGTAAGAAACATGTGAAACTCTACCTTGGTAAAATCATTTACACTACTGGTCTGACAAGTGACAACAAGTTCCCTGCACGTTTATACTATTAAGTTGTCAATTCTCGCTGTGGTCTGAACGCGTTGTCACTTTTCAGTTGTCACTCCAATTTTGTAAATTAGGTTTCAGCGGCAATCCTTTTATCAGAGCTGTGCACTACCCCAACCCCTCCCCCGGGGTTTTATCATAGGTGTTTTTGGGGGGGACAGAGGGGTGCACCCCCCCCCCCTAGAGCCAAAATTTTGGACCCCCCCTTAGAAAAAATTCAGGGCCCCCTCCTCCCCCCCAAAGCTCGAGAGCGGTCCGGCCTGACCCCCCCCCGCCAGGCGGGCCCCCGCCCCCCCCACATGGAAGTATATTTTTTTATTTACTGTCAAAAACACGGGTTTTTAGTTAAAAACAGTGTTTAAATACACTTTTTAGGCCTAAATAGGCTGTTTTAATACATAAAATTCAATATTAGACCTAAAAACACTTAAATTATTGAGTTAAAAAAATTTTGCTAAAAAATTAGACCCCCCCTAAATTTGAAATCTCGCACCCGGGGTCGACCCCCCCTAAAAAGCCAGGAGGGTCCGGACCCCCCTGGACCCCCTCTAAAAAATTTTGGCCTTCCACCCGGGGGTGGACCCCCCTAGCGGACCCGACCAAAAACACCTATGGGTTTTATTGGGGGGGACAATTTCGAAATGGGGGGCACGGGGGCAATTTTTTGAATTGGGGGAGGCTATAAAACGGGGGAAAAGGAATAAAAAAGAGAAAAAAAAGAAAAGAAGGAAAAAAAGACAAAAAGCAAGGTTTAAGTAAAAATAGGTCTAAAATGGCCTAAAATGCATTGAAGGCTAAAAACTGCAAAAATTTCGTGATGATGCGGGGGGGGGGGTAATAAAACGGGAGAGAAAGCACAGCCACTAATATTCCGGGAGGGGGCATTTCCAGACCGTGCACAGGTCTGCTTTTATCATAGCAAAACAATTTAAGTTTTGGGGAAATTTATACTTATGCTTTTTAAGTTTAAAAATGAAAGCGAAAAAATTAAGTGGTCAAAATTACTTTCTTGCATAGATCACTTTTTTCGGTTTTTAGTCGTACCAATAATGCCCCGTAATAATTCATTTCTTCCTGGGTACACCTACAAAATCAATATTTTTTTAAAAAGCTCCAGGGTGTCGTCGTATTAAAATAAAAATATAATTCACTACAGTTGTAATAATTACTTGTATTCAATATTTCTGGCCAATTCAGATATTTTTATACTAAGCGATTGACCTTCCACAGTTTTGCATTTCGCTTTGACAATTTTTGATTCTTTAAACAGTTGAGAACAGAAGTCTGAAATTAGTAACATTTAAATACATTATTTTACGAATAAATTTTTTTTTAAAATTAAATTTAAATTATTTGACCTTAGCCTTATAAGACTACAAAAAAACCAGTTCTTTTTAATACAGAGAGTTAGGGAAATAATTAAACATACATTCATTCATTCATTGGAATAAAAATGTTGGTGGGAGATTACCACGAAATCGTTTTTAACACTTTTTCCGCTACAGTACGTTTGGGTTTCTAACAGGTTTTTTTGACAACAGAGAATATTTATCCAGTGCTTGTTTGAAAGAAAAATACATTATTTTATTCAGTGTTTAACCTGTAACGACAGAGGGAAATTCCCCTATGTTTTTCTTTTCTTGGTTAGAGCCAAGCGTTAAACCTGTATCTAAAAAATTCGAAACAGAATCATTTCTAATCTCCAATTAGCTGATTTTTATTAAAAACGTCAAAAGTGCAGTTTGGAAATCTCCAAAAACTCACAGGTGGCTGCCTAGCATATTTTACTGGTAAATCTTTTCGAAAAAGCTCACCCAAAAGTGGCAGGTTCTCAGACCTGTGCACGGTTTGAAAATGTCTCCCCGGGGAAAAATGAAAAAGTACTCAAAAATTATAACGCCATTTTTTTACCTATTATGACGCCATCATTGCGAAATTTTTGCAGTTTTTAGCCTATTTCAATGCAATTTAAGCTATTTTAGACCTATTTTTACCTTATTTTCGCTTTTTTGTCTCTTTTTTCCCTTTTCCTATCTTTTTTCCCCTTTTTTTTTCATTTCCCCCTGCTTGCCCCATCCCTGTTTCAAAAAAGTTACCCCACCGTGCCCCTCCCGTTTTGGAATTGCCCCCCTCCCATGATAACCCCGGGGGGGGGGGGCAGTGCAGAGGTCAGTGCACACGTTAACCTTACAGGGGTAAACTCTACAAATGACCTAAGCCGTACTTCCGTCATAATTTTTGTGCGCGAATAGTGGCCAGTAAGCGAGCAAATTGAGATGATTAAAGCCTTACGGTAGCAATATGCAAATTTTTGCAACATGAAATAACTTACGTAATACACTGTCTCCGTGAGAAAAATCTGCATATTTTTACGGTACAGCTTTAACCATTTCAATTTGCTCGCTCACTGGGCACTGATTCGCGCACAAAAATAATGTATGACGGAAATACGACTTAGTTTCACGGCTGTAACCGAGAAAAAGGCAATCACGGGAACGGATTAATAATGTTCCCCAAAAATTACACTATACCAGTATTTACTTTCTTTTTGATTTAAAAATGGACCCTAACGAGCCTTTTAACATTTTGGGAAAACCATACTAAAAAAATGTAATAACAGTTTTTAATAAAAAAAAACACGATTTTTATTTCATCATATCAAAATTACCTTGCAGAGCCTGTTTTGTTTCCGAGTAATACTGTATCTGTAGATCTCTCAAATTTTCCTGACTGTTTTCTATTTCCGACTCCCATCTAGATTTCAACTTGCTTAGCTCTTCTTTTATTCGTTCCCCCGTATCGTCACTACAACAATCCAGCATAACAGTGACTGTTAAATAAAATTAAGAAAGAATCATCACAATTAGTAGTTCAAATTTTCCTTGTTTAAATTCCTGAACTTCCACAGGCGAATGTTTTTATTTTTAGGCGAAACGGGGGGGGCAATAAAACGGGGGAGGGCAAGCAGGGGGAAAGAAAAAAAAGCGAAAAAAAGGAGAAAAAAAGAGAAAAAAAGAAGGGAAAAGGGAAAAAAGGGACAAAAAAAGCGAAAACACGGTAAAAACAGGTCTAAAATGGCTTAAAATACATTGAAATACGCTAAAAACTGCAAAAAAATTAGCGATGATGGCGTCACCATAGGTCAAAAATGGCGCCATAATTTTAGGGTGCTTTTTCATTTTTTGGCGGGGCGGTGCAATAAAACGGGGGTGGGGCAAATCCCCCAATAAAACGGGGGGGGGGGGCATTTCCAGACCGTGCACAGGTCTGTCCAATCATCAAACTTTTGATTCGACAGGAAGCTCTTTGTGGCCAAGGAAACTTACGCTTGTTCAAAAATGATTAATATTGGAAAAATTCAAAATTTTCAGTGAGCATATCTTGGTGACCATAGGTGGGCGGGGGGGGGGGGTGCTGGTCGGGGAAGGTATACCCCCGAAACTTCCGATTACTGCCGACACCCACCCCCTAAAATTTGGAGGTACTGCGGAAACCAACCCCCCTCCTAAAATTTAGAGGTCTCAGCCCAGTACACAAAATTTTTTAGAAAACCCCCCTCTCTGAATTTTGGGGGGTCGGGTGTTTCTAAATAAAAATCGAAATTTAAATTCTTCTCCTCACCAGCTTCAAACGAAGTCAACTACCACCCCAAAGTCAAAATCAACCAACAACAGCCAACTCCCTCTAGAACAAAACCCAAAAATCCTGGGCGTCACTTTTGACCTCAAACTCAACTTCGGTTCTCATAAAACAACCATCAACAGCAAAGCTAGTAGAAGAAACAACATCATCAAAGCCCTGACTGGCCCCAGCTGGGGCCAACAAAAAGAAAAGAAACCCTCACCACAACCTACAAACCAACAGCCCGGCCTATAATAATCTATGCAGCCCCAATCTGGTTTCCAAATCTCTCGAATACCAACTTCCAAAAACTCCAAACAACCCAAAATACTGCGTTAAGAATTGCAACCGGCTGCCATCGCATGGCTTCGGCCGACCACCTCCACCAAGAAACCAAAATCCTACCAGTCGAACTACACTGCTCGCTTCTATCGACCCAATTTTTAGCAAAAACCAAACAACCGAACCACCCCAGCAACAAAATAACAGAAAACAACAAAAGACCAACAAGAATGAAACACACCTTAAGGCTGGTTAATACTTATGTAAAAACGTTCTTTGGACAAAGTCCAAAGGACGTTTTTACATACGTTCATAGCGGGAAAATTTTTTATATTGATTCATTTCTGATTTTAGAGTGCACTAAGATTTGTATTAAATTTTTATAACTCAATATTTGAAAAGTAAAAAAAAATCTATCCAAACTGCCACGCTTCACTATGGGGGGGGGAGGTGGAAAGGCGAACCACCCCACAAGTGTCAACACCGTTGTTAAGGGGTTTAAAACAGCCATTATCAAACCTACATATCTTATAATATATGAGTTTTAACATCTATCTATATAGTATTTCCATTCAATA
Source organism: Microlaimidae sp. YZB2_3 (assembly GCA_030248175.1). Lineage (NCBI taxonomy): Eukaryota > Metazoa > Nematoda > Chromadorea > Desmodorida > Microlaimidae > Microlaimidae sp. YZB2_3. The sequence continues at coordinate 21,948 of JASAMX010012454.1, forward strand.
TCTGAGGCAAAGGCACATACATGCCTGAGCTATGTAATGAATGGTACAATCCATCGAAATTAAAAAAACTAACTGATGATTAATGTACACTTCCCGCGAAGCGGGAAAAATTTCAGTTTTTTGGGTATTTTTATGTTTTTGGAACGCATCAGAAATGTTTCTGAATTTATATATAAAGAAAAAAATTTTTCTCCCAAAATTCAAAAAACGTTAGGGTTCCCCTTAAAAAAAAATCCGGCTTCGCCGGATTTCGGAAGGGAGAGCGGGCGGAAGCGACAGCACAACAAGCACAAAACAACACTAACACTCAACACTCCAAATCAAAATTAAAAATACTACAAATAAACATCAATGGCATTAACACAAGCATCACAGAGCTACAACAAATGCTCGCCAACAAAACTCAAGCAGACATCATCACAGTGCACGAAACAAAACTTAAAGATAAAGAATCGCAAACAAATACACCAAAACTACAGGACTACAACGCGTGCAGACAAGGCAAAACTGCGGGGGGGACTACTCACATACATATACAAAGACAATATCTTCTCCCAACTTAATCCTACTCAAACTCCACAACAAACACACAACACCGCAGAGCTGCTCATAACACGCAAACATAAAACGCAAAAGCAACACATAGACATCGCAAACTTAAAAATTTTTAAGCGTTATTAAAGGACTAAAAAGAATTTTCCGCGCTTCGCGCGGAGAGTTTATTACGTTGTTTTTTTACTTCATTATTTTCCTATTATTCAATAAAAATAAGTCTATAAAACAAAGAAGAAAATTAAATTTTTTAAAAATGGTCGTTCTAGATCCGCCAAATTTTTATCCTTGGCGACACAAAAGTGGGGTCTAACCCCAAATTTTTCCTTTTGCCGACCTAAAAGGGAGACATAAACCATTGATGAACACGGTTAAAAAGCTAGGGCGGGTGTTTGCCCTGGGTAAATGACATTTCAAAATCTAGGGGGTCAAACCATACATGGGCAAGTTGGTCCGGAGTGGGGGGGGTTAAACCCCAAATTAGGGGGGGGGGTTAAAATCCGAGAAACGCAAAATACCCATATCGTTTTTTTTCTGGAGTGCATTTTACCCATATCGTTTTTCGATTTTGAAGGAAAAATAGGTTAAAAACACTAATTTTAGGTCAAAAAGCCCTTTTTATTGCAATTTTGAGCTTTTTTGCTTTAAACATTAGTTTTAACCTTAAAACTGAAGTTTAGAAACAGTTAAAAGTCATTTTAAAGACATTTTTTTCTTCATTTTTCCAAAATTGGGGGGGTGGGTTAACTTTTTTTCCCCCCCCCCCACTTCTGAGTGGGGGGGGGGTTAAACCCCACTTCTCAGAATTTGGGGGGGGGGGGGGGTTAACCCCCCCACCCCCCCCCCGTGCCCATGTATGGGTCAAACCCCTCCCCCCCTTAGCTTTTTAGGGGGGGGGGTCGACCCGAGATGAAAGATTTTGAAACCTAATGGGGGGTCAGGTGGGGTCCAATTTCCGAAATAAAATACTTTTAAACCATTAAATGTTTAATAAGTTTTTTTTATAAGATAATACCACATTTTATTGAATAAAAAGCGATGTTTAGGTAAAAAAAGGGTGTAAAAACACGAATTTGTGTTAAAAATTCACGTTTTTGGAAAGAAATTTAGAGTAAAAAAGTACTTAAAATTTTTTCGAGAGGGGAGGGGGCAGATTTTAAAATCTAGAAGAGGGTCAGGGGTAAAAAATTCCACAAATTGGGGGTAGGGGCCCCCTGGATTTTTTTCTAGGGGGGCCCCCAAAATTTCGAGGCTAGGGGGTGGACCCCACCCTACCCCCCCTTGTTCATCTATGGTTTAGACCCCCTGGCTACGCCCATGTATATATATAATCTTTAATTAAATATAAGAAAGATTATTGATTAAAAAGTTAGTGATACTTAACTTTATAATCAAGACAATGAATCTGCTACTTTTTAGTCCCGCTTCGTTTGAGTCCCAGAAAAAAATCACTGCGAGCTTCGTTTCAGTCCCGCTTCGTTTTAGTCCCGCTTCGTTTTAGTCCCGCTTCGTTTTAGTCCCGCCTCGTTTTAGTCCCGCTTCGTTTTAGTCCCGCTTCGTTTTAGTCCTGGCGGAAAATACATTTATCAACTTGTATCATTTTCTTGCGTGCTGTCTTTTTGTGCAAAATATTTGCATAATTAAAAAAATCGATTTACTCGCCTAAAGTTCAGTAGGCACAGCCAGCTGTTGTTTTTGTTTTCTTAATCCCCGGATGCTATTTATTACGTAACACGTGTGTAATAAATAATTAGCGTATGTTCAAAAAGAAGACTTTTGAATTAAATTTAATTAATGTGCCCAAAAAAAGATTATAAAAAGCTTCTTGTTTTTATTTGTGCATAGAAATTTAGGGCGTTATAGTAGGGTAGTGCATTTAATTTCGGCACTTTTTCAAATTGGGCATTTTTGATTTTGGACTATATCTTTGGTAATCCTGGACGAAATACGACGTTTGATAGCTCAAATGAGAGCTAATTATATGTAGATTACTGTCGCGAGCTTTTTATTTGTTATGTTACGATATTTTCATGTGAAATTGTGTGATTTACAAAAAATAAAATTGTTACTCGTTTTTAGAACATGGGCATTTCATGATTACGCAATAAATTGGTTTAAAAATTAAACTGTCCTGGTAAAATTTAGTCTTTTTTCCGAATTTTTAGTCCCCGTGGTTCTACGTTGCGTCTGTGGTGAGCAATCGTTATAAGATAAAATAGTGTAATTTCGGCACACATATGCTGTAGGTAAAAACGGGTTGAATTAAGTGGTCGGGTGTTAAATTGTAATTGTAAATAGTTAAAATACAACGTTGAAATGTGTAGGGGTCATAGCACTGCACTTAAACTCGATTAAGGGGGTCCTTTTAAAAAGTGCCGAAATTAAATGCACTTTTTTCCCAAATTTTGCTTATTTTAATACCATTTGGCATTTTAGCTGTAACTTTTTGCCAGTTACACGTTGAACAGCAAGTAGAAGCTTAAATTAAAGAAAACTGTCTGGATATAATGATAGGCTTTTAAATTTTTGAAAATGATGATTTTTTCACTGAAAAACAATCGATTCTTTGTAATTTGCCGAAATTAAATGCATACGTTTAATTTCGGTAATTTTCCATTTTTTTAAAAACTGATTTAATTAAGTAAAAAAACAACGTTAGTACAGTGAAATTTTTATGACGCAACGCAGTATTGTAAAAGCTTTAAAATGAGCTATCAAACATAAAAATCTGGCCATACAGTGAAAAAATACATTGGAAAAACGAAAAAGTGCCGAAATTAAATGCACTACCCTAGTCCAGACGCAGACCTGTGCATTGCCCCCCCGGGGTTTAAACGGGGGGGGGCATTTCCAAAATGGGGGGGGAACGGTGGGCAACTTTTTTGAAACGGGGGGGGGCAAGCAGGGGGGAAAGAACAAAAAAGGAGAAAAAAAGAGAAAAAAGAAGGGAAAAGAGAAAAAAGGGACAAAAAAAGTGAAACTAAGGTAAAAATAGGTCTAAAATAGCTTAAAATACATTAAAATAACCTAAAAACTGCAAAAAAATTGCGAGGATGGCGTCATCATAGGTCAAAAATGGCGTCATAATTTTAGGGTACTTTTTCATTTTTTGGCGGGGGGGGGTAATAAAACGGGGGAAGGGGGCAAATCCTCCAATAAAACGGGGGGGGAGCATTTCCAGGCCGTGCACAAGTCTGGTAGTCCATTTATATTCCATTTATAGTAGTCCATTTAGAACGTTATAGAAATTTGATTTGTGACAGTGTTCCTTTAATTACAGTAAACTAAACGGGTTAAAAAACTAAAAATAATTTAAATAAATAAAAAAATCCTAAAATTCTTAAATCAATGCAAAATGAATCAAATAAGCTTAGAAAATTGTAGTACAAATGTCTTTGTATAAACCAAATATTGCGGCAAAATGACTTGCGCGGATTTTTCGCCGCGGATTTTTCGCCAAGACTGAAATAAAGCTTGCAGCGTTTTTTCCGGAACCGAAACGAAACAACGTAGCAGGAACTAGTTTATGAACGCATTTTCCGCCAGGACTAAAACGAAGCCGGACTCAAACGAAACAGGACTAAAACGAAGTAGGACTAAAACGAAGCGGGACTAAAACGAAGCGGGACTAAAACGAAGCGGGACTGAAACGAAGCTCGCAGTGATTTCTTTCCGGGACTAAAACGAAGCGGGACTAAAACGAAGCGGACCCATAAAATGCAATATTAGACCTAAAACATTTAAATTACTGTTTTAAAAAAACTTTTGAAAATGGAAAAAATTGGCGCCCCCTAAACAACCCCTAAATTTTAAATCTCGCACCCCTGGTCGACCCCCACCCTAAAAGTCTGAGAGGTCCGGACCGACCTTATAGACCTTCTCCCTGAAATATATGCCTTTTACCCGGGGGTGGAACCCCCCTAGCGGCCCCGACCAAAAAGATCTATGAATAGTGAAAGTTAAAAACGAACTTGCAGGTGGATGATATTCAAAAAAAAGCTTTAATGATGTACAATCACTTGCCTAGTGAAGTGATATATTATTACTTTATACGTTTATTTAACAAAAAATCAAAACCCTTATTCCGCAAATAACTCTTTGCTGAATTTGTAATTTAAACACCTCAAAACTTAAGTAAGAATATAATGTAATAAAAGTTATTTTAACGAAATTTTTTTTGGTTTTCCTAGATTAGGGGATGTGTTATCATTTATGTTATCTTTCCCCCCAACAGGACGGAAAAGATTGGCTATTTAGATCTCAGAATAGAAAAAGAGAGTTAGTACGTAAATCTTATCGTCAATATTTAGTACCGTAAACCGTTAACTTTTTTTTGATTTCCATGAAAATTTAAAAAAAACACATATTTTTCGGCTGTCGTCTTTGTTTCCATTCCACTGATAAAAAATTTTATTTAAGACATATAGACACATGGAAAATATCAAGTGGTTTCTTGCTGATATTTTAATTTGAATAAATAATTGCCGTTAAAGCAGATGTAGTAGCTCTCAATTGATATAAAATCGTCGTGCTTTAATTTATTGCATTGCATTTATATTTCCTGTATGTGTTTTCAACTTTAAGAAGAGTCACACTACCAAGATTCTGGTATTGATTGATTTAGAATTGATTTATACAATAATAATATTTTATTATGCCTATCTAGATAATGTTTCAGAGACAACTCCCAGCCGGGCTTCCTGCTGAAAGCGGGTATCGGGGTGACAGCGGGCGGGGTGGGGGCTTTCGTGGGAACCCCGGCCGAGATCAGCCTCATCCGAATGACGAGTGACGGACGTTTGCCCGTTGAGGAAAGACGGGGCTACAAAAATGTCTTCGACGCCCTCTACCGCATCGTCAAGGAAGAAGGCGTGGGAACACTGTGGAGGGTAAGATCTTTATTCAAAAAACCGGCGTTGTCACACCGGGCGTCGGCGTGGTAACGCGTGCTTTCATGAATACTGATTTAGGCATTGTCTTGTCGTTAGCACAGGTAAGCAAGCAGCCTCATGGGCTTTGGGGTTATTTTATACGACCTCAAAAAAGTTCAGGGGGGTTAAGCGGTTAACCCTCCCAACCCCCCCCCCTCTCCGAGGCCCATGTATGGCTAACAGACTAATCCTCCAAAATGTGGAGTTTCAAAATGTGGAACGAACCCTAAAAATTGTGGACTCCAAAACCAAAAAACTTTACCGAGTTCTCCAAATCTACCTACTAATTTTATATGTGCTCTTTACAGACAGAACAAGAATAGTTGGGGTACGTGAGTGGGGCTTAGTCTAACCCACCACACCACAACCTTTTCCTTTTTGTCCACCTCTGTTAAACTGTTTTAACTACCCAAATTTTTAAAAAAGTCAAAAACCCCTTTCCTTTTAATTTAACTCTTAAAGGAGTTTAACTCCTAGATTTTAACTATTTTTATTGTTAAAATTCTAGAATTATATGATAAACAAATTCCTAACATTTCAACGCCCTATTCTGTTTTAGGGTTGCGGGCCCACAGTTATGCGTGCAATGGTAGTGAATGCTGCCCAACTGGCGACTTACTCCCAGGCCAAACAGATGCTGCTCAAGACCGGATACCTGAACGACAACATATTTTGTCATTTCGTGGCCTCCATGATTAGCGGTCTGGCTACTACAGCTGCCAGCATGCCGGTAGACATTGCCAAAACAAGGTAAGATTTGTATGTTTTTTTCTTCTTTATAAAGTTAAGAAAGCCTAGTTTGAGTAAGGCTTCACTTTGTTGTAAATAAAGCAGTAAGATAAAAAACAGAAACATTGCTACTCTTGCTTTTATGTAAACTTATCTTTATAAAATCACACTCCTTTTTAAAATGATTTTTCAGAATCCAAAATATGCGGATCATAGACGGTAAACCGGAATACAAGAACGCCGTTGACGTGTGGCTGCGCGTGATCCGTAGCGAGGGCCTCTTTTCCCTGTGGAAAGGATTCACGCCGTATTACATGCGCCTCGGCCCCCACACAGTACTCACCTTTATCTTCCTGGAGCAGATGAACAACGCCTACTACCGCAAGGTGCTCGGCATAGAGAAAGGCGGAGGCGGCCTCTAGTCCAACTTGTGGACATTAATGCAGTACCTCGCCGGAAATAGAGGATTCGGATGACCTGATTCAGCGTATATATTTTGTTGGAACAAAATGGATCCCTGAATCGAAACTGGATGTAGCATTTCATGAGTAGAAACCCTTAGAAATATCGAAGTTGCGTGTGTTAGACTTTTTCGATTTATTGTAGAAATATAAAAACGATTGCGTGAAATTCGACATAATTTATTATTCCATAAAGTTTTGATAAAATTTTCAAATTATTTTTAAGGAATAAAAAGACAAATTTTTTGATCAAAATAATGATGGATAACTTAAAGGTGTGGTGCGTTGCGAAGTCAAACTCTTTGTCTTCGATTTTGTTAATTTTTTGTGGAAACCTTACCCCTGTCCCCAATAGCCCACAAAGGGTTTTTTGTACGAGAAACGCAATATCTCAACAAATACTGCATTAATTTTAACGATCAAGGTATCAAATTAAAGTAAAAAGTAGCCGCTTTCTTTAAGTGTAGAATTTGTAACGTAAATTGTTATACTCATTGAGCAATCTTTCACGTACAGAATTGTCGAAAAACGTCAATTTTCGGGGGTCAGATAAAAAAATTTTGTGAAAAAATTTTTGTGGGCTATTGGGGGCAGGGGTAAGGAAAAATATCAAAAAAAAATATTAAAATTTCACGAAAAAATATCAAAATCGAAGACAAAAAATTCGACTCCGCACTGCACCTTTAAGATTAAATTTAGATATTCTAAAGACGGGTTCGCTGTTCACACTGATTGAAGTAATAGCTGACATATGACGCATTTACGCTGCAGCAACAATGACGGTGTAATGATATAAACGCGCGCAGAACGCGTCCTTTGTCAGCTGCCACTGAGTTCTGAACCTGCCTTAAAAGTTTCTTGTAAACTTGAAAATTTAGTCTTCTCGCAAAGTGTTTTTTGTGGAAAGTTTAGGTTTTTAAAAAGCATAATGATCTCTCGTGCTTCGGAGAAAGGTGTAATAAGCTTTGTTGATTTTTCATTACAGCAACTTTATGTAATGTTTCAGCTTAATTATAAATCGGTTATAGCTGATGGCAAAAAAATAGCGCTCTGCTCTAGTCGTCAACTAAGCGTTGACGCAGTTGTTTTGCTATGGCGTCGAAATTTTGCAATAAACTTTGCAGGTTTAATCAAACCAAACATCATTTTACATAGCATTTGTTATGTTTTTTTTTTGCTTAGTTGAATTTTTGCAAAGATTAGGCATTGTAAAAATTCTAATATTTTATAAAATGCGATTATTTTTACAATAGCAGCATAATAAACAGTATAAAAATGAACTTTTGCACATTAAGTGTTCAACACTTCAATAATATGCACTGAACTTGCCATTATTACTTTAGTAATTTGAATGTGATGGTAAATTTACATAGGTAATCAATCATGTTTGTTTTATATGCTACATCGAAGTTAACAATTTTTGTGAACTGTACATAGTATTTTTCTTAATTGTTATTTAACACAAGTTAATAGCTTTACCTGTATTTCACGAGATATTTTTTCAATAATCCAAATTTTCCACAATTAATTAATGTTATTAGAGAGTCACAAGCAGCGAAAATTAAAAGGCTAGTAATGTATTATTAAAATATCATTTAGAAACGTTTTATGTATTTTTTAAAAATAAAAAATGGGATACATTAACTGAAAGCTCTGTTAATTAATACAACACGTTTTACCCCATATTGTAGAGTAACCTGTTGTGGACTCTACCTCAAATATAGGGATCATATTTTGAACAATTGTTATTGAGTAATCGTCCACGAAATTTAAATTTTTTAAAGTATCTTTATGTGTCACATTTTTTTTGTTTTCTTTCGATTACGTGTTGTTTTTATGCTCAAGTACAAGTAAACCATTATATTTTTTTAAAGTGTTTATTAAAGACAGGTATTTAAATTATTATAGTAATGTTCTGGTTCTATCCAATCAACATAAACATAATCATAATATCGTCAATTTAATAGATTCAATTTATATGTTTATACACTAACTAGTGATGTTTCTCCAGTTCCGAAGCCCATTTTCCCCGGAGAACCGCTTCATAATAAAAAAGTAATAAATGTTATTAATATTATGTCATTTTTTGTATCTTATTTTAAAATTGTTAGAAACGATAAAAAGTCATAAAAACCAGAAACCAACTAAAGATTCTTTCTGGAAAGTGGAGATTTTTGTCATCTTCAAACCAACATGATCACCCATTATGCTCCTAATTTTCCCTACATCTGTGTTTCATTAAAAATATAATTTATGTTTTGGGTTATTATAGACTATAGTTGTTTTTATTATTTACTTAGGATATATTAATATTATGTTTAGCAGGATGTGATCAGTAAATTTTATTTTATAATTCTTTTATGTTAGTTGTTTTTCGTTCATTTTTGTAACCAGTAAGTGTTTTTTTTAATTAGTAGTTAAAATTAGTTATTTTTGCGATGGGATTTGGTAGTTCACTCGAAGTATAAAACTTAATTGATTATGTTGTAGTTTTAGATAATAATATTATTTATTGAGTTGATTAAAATAAACTTTAATGTTTTAAAACAATAAAATAATTTAAGGGTTTTATTAGGAAAGAAAACTTGTTGAACTTTAACTCAACTTTTTTAAGTAATGGTGTTCCAGAATAAAATAATCACTTCCTACGTTTTTTGTATTGGTACCCAAATCTGAAAAGTTTTAAAGATACAAATTCACTGGTAATTTTGTTAATAAATTTGTTATTATTGTTATTGTTAGTTTTCAGTTTTATAATAGATTTTGTTGTATTTAGTTATTGTCTTGCCTTAGTCAGTGTGTGTATTGTGATGACGTTAACATAGGATTTAAATAGTATTAATAATATTGATATAGTTTAATATTATTGAATTCAATATGAAATAGTAAAATAAAATAAATTTATAACAATAAACCACGACATTTAAAAGCTTTTCATATACGTTTAACTCACGTTCCTGAATTTTTCAGGTATCAGCTTGCATATTCTAATGGAACGTCTGTTACATGATTAAGCATTATTTTGTTACCAACATGATTATCTTTAATATAAAAACTGTGCTGTTGTTTCTATACGTGCCTTATTTACTGTTGTGTTTTTTTACTTCTGGCAGTGTTATCGCCTTATAATGTCCCGTGCCGTGTGTGTGTGTCTGTCTGTGCGCGCGCGTGTGTGTGTGTGTGTGTGTGTGTGTGTGTGTGTGTGTGCGTGCTCGTGTGTGTATTTTGTGTGTGCGGAACCGTGACGCGCCCACGTGTGAGTGTATGTGTGTGTGTGCGACTGTATGTGTGACATGCCAGTTAATATCAGTTAATTATTTGTATACACCCGTTTTCGTGTGTTTTGGAAATTAGTTATTTTGTAAATTTTCCCCAGATATTTAATGAAGGAAGTAAAGAACTAATGATTTTATCTGACATGTTTTGTGTCTGGTGGAACAGAATAAGAAATAAAAATTGCACCAAAAAGAAAAAAGAATAACGCCATGCTAAGATTTTTAGTAAAAAGTTAAACCATATTATTAAGCCGTTTTATTACACAAAATGTAACTTTTTATAAATTTTTAATGTGCCTAACCGTTATTTTAAAATGCTGTAAATCTCACTCAATGGTTAAAAGACATTGGTACTAATCTAGGTTTGTGATAAAAACAACGTCTGCAAACCCAATATTGTAAATACAATTGTAGGACGATTCGTCAGCAGTGATGGCGAAAAAAGTCCTGGTAATTCTTGCAGAAGGTGCTGAAGAAATGGAAACCATAATTCCAGTCGACGTCCTCAGGCGGGCGGGAATCGAGGTAAAGTTTTAAATGTATAAATTGTGCTCAAAAACAATTAAAAAATTTTACAAGCACTTTGCTCTGAAACGTAAAAACAAAGTGCAACTCGTAGGATACAACCCACTACGCGGCAACTATGGGCTAAAGCCTGCCTACGCAACCGAAATCGCTTTGGTTTTTGATAGTGTCATCACCTGATGGTGTGTTAAGCTTTTTATTTTAGTCTCTTTTCACAACATAAAGATGCATAAAAGCGGGTTGTTTTATCTAGTGTGAATGTCGTTCTTTTTTTGTGAAAAACTCGCTTTGTTGTCGAGTTTATTATAATTGTAAATTAATATTATTGCCTTTCATGTTTGTTAAAAGGACATCTGGGGTGAAAGATCTATATAAACAACATTTTTGAATATTATATAGTTTAAAAGCAAAGAAAATTTACAAATTGTTAGTGAAGTTTTCTCATTTATCGTTTGTTTTTTGACCGAAGATGAAAAAAAAATTCAGTTTTCAATTTTAATAAATCTGTTCATCCTATTGATTACCGTTCTGCCCAGCAGATTAAGCGAAATAAAAGAATTTTAAAGTATGCTCGATTCACCTTCGAACTCAAACTTTTAAAGGTGGTGTTGGGCAGTTATTTTAAGGGTAAGCCAACCCAATTCTCCTGTCCTGTGCACTAATAACAAAGATTGGTCGTCGAACCCACAAAATATAAATTTTTTAGTGTTAAAACCATTACGTGAGATTACTTGGATGGGCTGTCTCCGTTTTATTTTTTATTTATTTTGTCAAACGACCGGAACAAACAGAAGCAAGTAAATAACCGCACTGAAATTGTATGCACCCCAAAAAAGAAAAAGAGAAAATCAAAGAGAAGTTTTTTACACGCCAAAATAAGCCATACGAAATCAATCATTTTCAACCCCTAAGGATTCATGACTCCCTGAAATCAAAAACAATTGACCTGATATTACTGGCCTAAAATCAATTAGGCTTTGCATAAATTTTATAATTAAATTGATACAATAATAATAATAAATATAAACATGCACTAAAATAAATAACTAAATAAATAATTAAAGCGCGTTGTAAAGATTCTGGTTTTCTAAAAATCTATCTAAAAAAACAAACATATCTTGTGATTTAAAAAAAACGTTTTTTAGTTTTTAAGCAAAAAATAGGAAATCGATTCCACAAATATATCGATTTTCTTAATACGGAGGAGTCAGTTCTTGTAAAATGTCTGGTGGGTAAATGATACTCAAAATCATTATTTCTCAATCTTCCGGATCTTCGCCCATTTTGATCAGAAGTTAGCATTAAACAATTATCAGGGGGAATTTCAAACTGTACATTAAACGCGAATGGAAACCTGCTGCTGTGTGACCAACAGTTGGAATTTTGCTTAAATTTTGAAGCTCACCCAAAGAAAAGTTATATTTTTGTTAATCATTATTTTTATTTTAGATGGTATCGTTCAATTTTTACCTCCATTGATTTAAATACAATAACATTAAAGCAATGTTTTTCAGGTTACTCTTGGTGGTTTCAAAGGTAAAGACGCGGTTAAATGCAGTCGAAACGTAGTGATTACGCCAGACGTACCCCTGGACGACGCTCTCAAGGCGGGTCCATACGACGCCGTTGTGATCCCTGGAGGTCCAGGGCACAAGCTGTTGTTCGAAGTAAGTTTTTTTTAAATAGCAAAACAAAAATACCAAAACTCTTATGCACTGCAATAATTAAAAATAGTATAACTTCAAAATTTACCATTGATAGTTTCAACGAAAAACACAAATACCTCAAAAATATAAAATACTGAAAACATAAAATAATTTTGGTTGGAAAATAGAACAATTAGAACTTCTCAATAAGATTTGTTGTATTTTCTAAACCCGAATATTGTAGTGTATACTGGTTAATTTTATTGCAAAATAACTTTGATGTAGTATTTTGATTAATATCAATAAAATAATGATTTTGATGATATTTTGAAATAATATTTTGATGTTGTTGATGAAGAAAAAAAGGAAAAAAAGAAAGAAAAAGAGAAAAAAAAAAGAAAAATGAAATGATGAAACAGTAGAATTAAACTATGCATAGACTATGCTTAGTATAATATTAATTCTGTTATCTGATCATAAAAAATGAAATATGAATTATTATTGTCAGTGATGATAAAAATACCCCACGATAAAAAAACCCCAGCTTCATCGTAGCAATTTAAACGCTTTTTTAAATCTTGTTATCATTAACAAGATTAAGATCTAATTATTATTAAATTTTTATAAAAACACCAAGATTAATATATTATTATTATAAAGCACCCAGCAAAAAAAAAATTTTTTTAAAGTATAATATTGCTAAGATATATGAAGCTAGGTCTGTTTTTATCGTAAGGCCGTTTTTATCATCACTGACTATACTTTCTTTTATTCTTTCTTAAATTTTTTACAAAATGTTATACGTTGAGTGAAAATCCTTTTGTTTTCCATCAAAACACAAATTTTTTGTTAATTTAATAAAATAACATGTTTTTTCCTTAATGTATTTATCTATTCTATTAGTTCTTTTAACATACTTATAATATGTATAAATCAATAGATCATCTATTTTTATCAAGGTGTTCACAATTTTAGTCGGCGGACGTTGGGAAAATTTTAAAAGAGCAAGAAGACGATGGTAGGATAGTAGCGGCGATTTGCGCCGGTCCCACAGTTTTCATTCCGCACGGAATCGCCAAAGGAAAAACTGTTACGTCCTATCCCACTATGAAGGAAAAGCTTGAAGCGGCAGTTATGCGTATTTTTTTCGGTTGAAAATTTTCCTAATCGCTTATTTTCCGTAAGCGTGTTCTAAAAATTTGAAGTTTAGTTAATGAGCATTTATGTTTTCATTGTAATATTATTTAGTATTTACCTTTCCGGTAAATATAGAAATTCGATTTTTAACACTCGCTTAATCATGCTTTGGTATTCCTTTAATCATCTATACTAATTTTGGGTTTTTTGCTTTTTAGGTTCGTACAAGTACTCAGAGGACAGAGTTGTCGTGGACGGCAATATCGTCACCAGCCGAGGTCCAGGAACTGCTTTCGAATTTGCCCTAAAGCTGGTGGAAATACTTGACGGGAAAGAGAAAAGGGACTCTCTGGTATCACAAATGGTGTGTAAAAGTGACATTTGATGAACCGTTTGCGATTTTATTATAAAAAATTATTTATTAAACTTTGTCGTTGGTCCAAAGGACTTGAAAATTACTAATTAAGTTAGTTAAATATCTTAGAGGTTGTATTGTAACCTTTTGAAGTTGTTTTATTTCTGTTTAGGCAGAACTGTTAAAGTACATATTGAATTTAGTATGTTTTTTGGATAGAAACCTGGTATTAAAAATTGTAATTATTTGTATGTTTTAGCTTATCATGTTTTTATGTCGTTAAATCTGCTTGTGCTTACTGACATTAAATATTCTTAGGCCTTTTTTTATTATTTTACCGGTGACTGTTGTGTTTTGTTTTCCGTTGAATAAATTTTAAATTCAATATGTTAGTTTTTTAACCTGAAATACAGTATTTTCTGCTTTAGTTATTTTGATTGAATTGAAAACGTTGAAAAAACAAGCTTTAGAGGATTTTAGAAACGGAGGCCAAATCTTGACTTTAGACAACAAAACTATAATAAACAAAGCCTTTATTTTAAAAGGGATTAAAAAATCTACTGAACAAATTAGTTTGGCTGCGAACTGCCTGACTTTTGTTTTTTATTCCCTCGTTTCTTTTTTTTTAAATTAAAGATGTGGCACTTTACATTATGCTTCTAAAAAATCTTTGATTTGGAAACGGTGTTGAAGCGAGATTCTTAGGGAAAAAATAGGATTCCCACTGTTTAGTATAAAAACATACAAAAAAGAGGGGGGAAAGTATAAATTTAAAAAAAGCTTGCATAGAAATCTGCTACAATTCTACAATTAAATTTATGACAATTAACCATAGATGAATATTTTATTCATTGACGATTGAATACTAATATGACGACAAGCTCTTGCATACAGTAATTTTTATAAAATTTTTAGCGTACCTATTAAAAAGTGTAAATTTATTTTGATTTTAAATAAAAAAGGCTATTGTAGAATAATTGAAACTAGGATGGAATACTTTTACTCGTAAATAGTAATGTCATTACAGTTGTATTAAGAGTAATGATGTTACTCGGAGCAGAGCTCGGCTTTTAGGAGCTCCACTTTTTGTGCTAATTTTATCATGGGTGGCGCGGGAGCGCCACGGGGCGATTTAGCCCCGTGGCGCCGCGCCAACCATTATTAGAGAACGTGGGTAAATTTTGAAATTTAGAATCTTCTTCTTCTTATTATAATTATTCCAACACTCCATCTTTAAAAGCGATATTCCTCATCCGTTACTGATTGATCAAAAATAAACATGAGCTCATTAGAAAGAAGAAGGTATTACGCAACTTTCTTAGGAAGCACTTTTTTTCATTTAGGTCCTTGTAATCGATTTATTGATCAAAATAAAAAATTTGAAAAATACACAAATAAAAACTCCCAACCGCACAATAACAGCCTTTTGGCTACAATAAAGATTTTACAGAGCAGACAACCAACATCCCCTCATAGAAACCGCACAAAAAAAGCAGACCGCTTTTAATTGGTGGCAGAAACGGAACCAGTTCCCAACGCCATCTGCTTCTACCGCGCGGAAAACGGCGAAAACAACAGAGTACTTTTTTTAATCCTTGCATTACTGATGACAAAATTAATTCAAAGTTTTATTTATTAAAAAATAAAAATTAAAGCGTCGGTGGCGCAGGAGCGCCACGCGCCGGTAATCATCGATGGTGCGGGGTGCCATACTGCAATTTAACCCACGGCACCGCCCCAACTATACTTAGAGAACGCGAGTAAATTTTGTAATTCATGTTCATTTGTAATTCATCAGTAATTCATCAGTAAATTTTGTAATTCATCTTCTTATTATTTGGCGCACAGCGTCGCGCCAACTATATTTAGAGAACGTAGGTAAACTTTGTCTGGAGCGTAACTGCACCGCACTAACTATAATTAAACAACGTGGGTAAATTTTGTAATTTAAATTCATCTTCTTCTTATTATTATTTTTTATTTAAAAAAGTATATCTCGGCAACGGAATGATTATAAACATAATGTCATTGCGCAGCTAAACCTATAGTTTATTAGGCTATTTTTTTAATTTAATTCAAAAAAGTGGTAGACTAGTCTTGAAAAATGCTCTAAAAATAGAGCAGGAAAAAGGGGCGATTTTTCCCCGGGCGTATGTTTAGACAGAAAAGATGTGGAATAGGCTGAGATGAACATTATGTGGACTATAGGAAATTTGGTTTGGCCAGCTGCTCACTAAATAAAAATTTCTACCATATGATAATGATTTGTTTATACATTGATTTAATCACACAGCATTGTTGCATGTTTTTTTAGTTTAATGAAATGTCAATTTAAAAAATCATACTCACAGCAATCTTTGACAAGCGCGAAATCGCCACTTTGTCATTTAGAAGGTTATATTTGTATGTGTAAAACACAACTATAAATTTGAAAAAGTGGCGATTTCGCGCTTGTCAAAGATTGCTGTGAGTATGATTTTTTAAATTGACATTTCATCAAACTAAAAAACATGCAACAATGCTGTGTGATTAAATCAATGTATAAACAAATCATTATCATATGGTAGAAATTTTTATTTAGTGAGCAGCTGGCCAAACCAAATGCAAATTTCCTATAGTCCACATAATGTCCATCTCAGTCTAGTCCACATCTTTTCTGTCTAAACATACGCCCGGGGAAAAATCGCCCCTTTTTCCTACTCTATTTTTAGAGCATTTTTCAACAGTCGCTTAAAACGATAAAAATAGTTTTAAAAAATGCAGAAGGAAAACAAAGAGTAGCTGAAGGAGAAAAAAACGCGCAAAAGCTCAGATATAAAAGGGGGGGCTCCCCACTTTAAATGGCCCGAGCTCTGGAGAGTAGGGACATTACTAATTAAGAGCGGTATCACTTTTAGTATGAGCGATCAGAAGGAAAAGGGCACAGTGGACGCCAATGGGCGGATGCGCTCAACCACGGTTGTTAAGCCTATAGTCTACGGAAATACTGCGCGCCTCCTACCGGTCAAAAAGGAGAACAACCACACGCACGAGTGGAGGATATTTCTCAGGCCCTTCTTCACTGAGGTACGTACAGCCCCAACTGTTTTCGTAGGCATAATGTGTGGTCTACACAATTGGGATGTATACTTACATTAGAAATTTATTTTGTTTAGAGTTTTTTATGAATGAAAAATAGAAAGGACTTCCAAGTATATTTTACCTTGTTTTGTTTCAGTACATTATAAAGATATAGTTTAACAGTTTTTTTTTATTTTATAGGACTGTTCCCGTTGGATTCGAAAGGTGACATTTAAGCTTCACGAGAGCTATGCCAATTCCACCAGAGGTTACTTTCTTTGTAACATATTTACAATTTAAAATTTATAACCGCAGGAGCCTTTAACATAATTTTGTATCAGTTAGGGTTATTCCGAAGAAGATGTTGGTGTTTTTTTATCACGTATAAATGGCCCTTTAAAACTTAAATGATGTAATTGGTTTTAAAACTATTGATTTTTAGGATTCCCATTACACCCACAACTTTAAATTTAAGGTAGAAATTAAACGTTTAATTTAAGGTAGAAATTAAACGTTGAATTTAATCCTTAAATTAAACATTTTAAAACAGCAATTAACTGATTATGCTAAAATGAAGAAAATATCATAATCATTTAACTTTTCTAACCATTTGGTGTTGGGTTCATATTCAATTATATACGGCATTTTTTACATTTTACTTTTATCTGCTATTTTTTCAATTTAGCTTATTGAAAAATAGAAAAACATGTGGCTATATAACTTCAACAAAAAAATATAACATTTTCCGAACTGATTATTGTATTAAATTAGCGTATAATTTACAACTACCGTGTACTACCAAACAGATTTTTTAAGCGAGATTTTCTACCCTTCCATGAAAAAATTACAAATTTTTTAGTTAAAAATTGTAATTTTGGTAAATAAAGTAAAACTAAAAACGTGATTCATAGACTGTCTCAGGGAGGTTTTGTAAATACAAATTTGTAATAATTCCAAAGATTCACTATAAAGATTTTAAAAGTGGAGGAATTTAAATCTCATCGATTTTTGACTGGGTGGGTCATGAAATTTTAAAGTTAGAGAGGAAGAATCGGTTAATCCTGTAACACCAACATTACCATTAAAATATGTAAAACAATTGTGTTTATTTAGTATTTGAAAAACCTCCATACGAAATCAAGGAAACAGGATGGGGAGAATTCGAATGCATAATCAAAATATATTTTATTGATTCAAACGAAAAACCAGTATGTTGCTCTTTATTACCATTTTTTCCTTTGTGAGTGTAAAAGAAAATTATGAAAATATAATATACGTAAGGTAAATCGTAGCATAACATCACGTGAAACAGCGGTTATGTGGCGGTTATGCACTATCATTAAAAAAACCTTAGGACCTTAGAAAACTTCGGTAGTGAACCACGAGGTGCACCTTTAGTTTTCTGAGGCCTTCGCCAGCTGAAACGTTTTTAGCAACTTTTATTGTTTATGTTTCACTGCGTTCATTACCCTGATCCAATAGTCAGCTTTGAAAGCAATTCCTCAAAAATCCGCCAGAGGAATTAATTACCACCGTAAAGTGGGGCTAAGTTGGACACCATCGACGGAAAATGTTTTAAACTTATTTGTTCATTACACGTCCAGAGAAGTGCAAAAACGTGTAACTTTTGTTTTTGGTTATATATTATTATACTCTTTCTTTTCTAATTATTTAGGCCGTCTGTGTATTTTTATTTTTTTATCAATTAATTTTAATTTATTTTTTAGCTTAAAGGTGTAAATATTTTTTTTCTGGGTTTTTCCCAAAAATTTCCGTTCTTTTTGCTCTAAAACTTTTTGTTTTTGCTATTAAATAACTCCATGATTACAAAAGTTTTGATTGAGGTGAACATTTTAAAAGCTTCTCTAAACATTTAGCTTTAATTTTAGGTACCAAGAAAGGCAATCTAATATTTGTGTTGAGAGCTACACCCGTTTTTTTGACGCCATCAATTTTCGATTTTTTTACAGGTGGTCAAACTTCCATACCTGGAGCAATATTAGCGCGAGTTATTTTTTTGAAACTGTGTTATTTTGGTAGTGAAGTGTTCGGGGCGCAATATAATGCTAATTTTGGCGCGTTTTTAAAAACCAATTTTTTTTAATGGCCACTGGCCAACATAGCCCCAGCATTTTTGCACTTGGTGGGGCTAAGTTGGCTATGTACTTTTTGGTCCATTACTGGCGTGTTTAGATGCGACACTCTTGTGTTGTGCCATTTTTTTCTTTAATTTGAACCTAGTTTTTCTTTTGTATTTGTATTTTTTATAATAAAATATTCGTTTTTTTTTAATGTTGAAAACAAAACTTGATTATTTTATAAAAAGAAAACTAGAAACTTTACCAAAAACGTAAATAAATTATAAAAACGAAAATAAATTTTAAAAAAGTTAAAAATCGGTTAAAATTCTGAGCTTAATTTTAAGTAAAATTAAGTTAAAAGTTTTTTTTTAATTACTTCTATACAAAATTTAAATTTATCAGTGTATTTTTGAATGGATTATTTGATGTGAAAATGTATTTGTGTCCAATTTATTTTTTTAATTTGATATGTTGAATATTGGTTATGGATATACCATTTAGCCTTTAGATTACATGTTTAAAGCGTAAGATAGTGTTATACCTTTTGTGTTTTGGTGTAAACTACAAATTCATTTTCAAAACAAAAAAACCAACCCGAAAAGTATGCCTGTTTGTAGTACCAGTTTTTAAAAGATTTTTTTTCTGAAAATGTTTTTGGGCCCATTTTTATGTTCGGATATGTTAATACTTTCTTTAGAGTTGCTTTGAAGTAGTTTTGAGTTCGTTTTTACAAAAAAACTTAGCTAAACAATTAGATCAAAATTTAGCGATTGTCGTAACGTAATGCCGGGATAAATTTGGCCACCATTTTAAAAAAGCTAGTTTTTTGTAAAAATGAGCTTGAAACATAGTTTCTCTTTTTTTAAAACGTCTAGGGTGGCCAACTTAGCCCCTTTCTTAAGTAAATTTAAATCTACACAGCATTTCGCGTGTGAAAATGCACCCCGGCCAACTTAGCCCCAAGCCGGGGCTGAGTTGGCCACCCCGAAATTTTTAAAAAAAGGGTACATGGAGCACCCGAAATTTGGTGCCCATTTCAGATTCTCTTCGCCACACAAAACTCTAGACATTACATAAAAAAATTTTAATTAAATTTTTTTATTGAAGAGTTATTTTAAAAAAACCTCAAAACCCGGCCAACTTAGCCCCACTTTACGGCATTCAATTACCTTTCGGGGTGCAGCCAAAAGCAAAATTTAACATAATTATCATTTTGTTTATGCTGTTTTGATATAATCAAAAAATTTAACATAATTATCATTTTGTTTATGCTGTTTTGATATAATCAAAAAAGGATAACTTGTGTTTAGGTTACATTTTATCATCTGTTAAAATTGTTTGCGGTTCCACCAGATCCAGAAATTTCTGCCGGGCGCAAACCCTTGATCTCCGAATATTACGATGAAATTGTAAGAATTTACTGCGTTTGTATTAAGATCATTCCAAGCTATCTTGACGTTTTCTCATTTTTAAGCATAACAACACGTCCGCCAAAAAAGAAAACGTCACCCCAGCTTAATTCTATGGGATTCTAACCGCTCATAAACCACAGAAAGAATTCCGTGCCAGAGCTGCTCAGTGGTGAACTCCGCGTTTTGCTTCAGGTCTGCGTGAAGTTTAACACTAAACTTCACGCAAAAATCCCTTTTGCAGATTTGCAGCGGTTTTTGAACAAAAAAATCCAATATGCTAGTACTAAATTGCGTGTTTACTGCTTCTGGTTTCCGTTCGAATTCTTCCTCAATATTGTGATGTCAAACGTTCTTTGTACATGTATTTAAGACGCCGTATATAAATGAAAAAGAAGTTAAAAACGGAAAAAGCAGAGTTGTTAGTAAAAATAACAAAAAATCCAAATACCCTGCAAAAATTATTATATTTTTTTGAAAAAAAGAAGTTCAGACTTTGGCATAAACAAAAAAGACAAAGGCATTAAAGAGGAATACAAATTAATATATAAAAAATATGCAGAAGCAGTCAAAAAGCACAATAGTTTTTTAGGAGAACAAACATTTAATAAAGAGGACCTAGTAAGTTTTTACAAATTTGTTAACAAAACAATTAAATCAAAAAGTTGTATTCCAGCTCTGGTCAAAAATAAGACTACTCATGCAGTAAAGATTCTGAAAAGGCTGAAATATTTGCTGAACATTTATTTCCATCTTCAATCGTGATGATGGAAATCTTTCACCTTTTGAGTCGGCAAATACAAACATACTAACTAGTATGAAATTTTCAACAAAATACGATTTAAAAGCTTAAAAAAATTTTAACCGTTCAGCTTTAGAGTCTGTTTAAAAAAACTCTAATGCTTTTTGTCGATGCTTACCCAAAAATCAAGTAATGAAGATCATTGATTGATAAGGGGTTTTGGGGCATAACTGAGATTTTGGACCAATAATGTAAAAACTTTTGATTTGTTTAGATATTCCAAGATCCAAGTTTGCAACTCTATAATGCGCTTTCCAGTAAAGCTCAGAACATTTCGCGACATCATACTGATTGTTAGTTTACTGTTTTGCTATAGTTTATTATTACAGTTTTTTATATATTAAGTTTTATCACAATTAAAGTATAGTTAATATCAATATTCAAATAATTGAAAATTACATTAATTTCATTATATTGTTCCAGAATAAGTCAAAATCATGTACATTATTCATTAACTTAAAAGCCACTAAAAGCTGGGTAGAAGGAATTAGCCTTTTATTTTGAAAAACTGAAAAAAATGTCTTCAAAATCACTTCATCTTTGACCCCTTTTAAATTAAGTTTTAAGGTGTTAGTTGTTGTTTCATGGGTGGCGCGGGAGCGCCACGGGGCGATTTAGCCCCGTGGCGCCGCGCCAACCATAATTAGAGAACGTAGGTAAATTTTGAAATTTAGAACCTTCTTTTTCTTCTTCTTCTTTGACAATTTTTGACAAGCGCGAAATCGCTACTTTTTCAAATTTATAGTTGTTTTTTTTACACATACAAATATAACCTTCTAACTGAAAAAGTGGCGATTTCGCGCATGTCAAAGATTGCTGTGAGTATGATTTTTTAAATTGACATTTCATCAAACTAAAAAACATGCAACAATGCTGTGTGATTAGATCAATGTATAAACAAATTATTATCATATGGTAGAAATTTTTATTTAGTGAGCAGCTGCCCAAACCAAATGCAAATATCCTATAGTCCACATAATGTCCATCTCAGACTAGTCCACATCTTTTGTGTCTAAACGTACGGCCGGGGAAAAATCGCCCCTTTTTTCTGCTCTATTCTTAGAGCATTTTTCAAGGCTAGTATATAAATATAAAACAGATACATTTAGAGTTTTTTGACCAAAACGCCCCTGATCAATTATTTTTTAAATTTCTCCATCTAAATTCGAATGAACTTAGGGTAGTGCATTTAATTTCGGCACTTTTCCCAATTGGGCATTTTTGATTTTGGACTATATCTTTGGTAATCCTGGACGGAATACGACGTTTGATAGCTCAAATGAGAGCTAATTATATGTAGATGACTGTCGTGAGCTTTTTATTTGTTATGTTATGATATTTTCATGTGAAATTGTGTGATTTATAATTTAAAAAAATTGTTACTTGTTTTTAGAACATGGGCATTTCATGATTACGCAATAAATTGGTTTAAAAATTAAACTGTCCTGGTGAAATTTAGTCTATTTTCCAAATTTTTAGTCCCCGTGGTTCTACGTTGCGTCTGTGGTGAGCAATCGTTATAAAATAAAATAGTGTAATTTCGGCACACTATTGCTGTAGGTAAAAACGGGTTCAATTTAGTAGTCGGGTGTTAAATTGTAGTTGTAATTAGATAAAAGACAACGTTGAAATGTGTAGGAGTCATAGCACTGCACTTAAACTCGATTAAGGGGGTCTTTTCAAAAAGTGCCGAAATTAAATGCACTTTTTTCCCAAATTTTCCTCATTTTGATACCATTTAGCATTTTAGCTGTAACTTTTTGCCAGTTACACGTTGAACAACAAGTAAAAGCTTAAATTAAAGAAAACTGTCTGGAGATAATGATAGGCTTTTAAATTTTTGAAAATGATGATTTTTTGATTGAGAAACAATCGATTGTTTGTAAAGTGCCGAAATTAAATGCATACATTTAATTTCGGCACTTTTCCATTTTTTTAAAAACTGATTTAATTAAATAAAAAAACAACTTTCGTACAATGAATTTTTTATGAGGCAACGCAGTATCGTAAAAGCTTTGAAATGAGCTATCAAACATGAAAATCAGGCCATACAGTGAAAAGTTACATTGGAAAAACGAAAAAGTGCCGAAATTAAATGCACTACCCTACCTATGTTTGTTCTAAACCGATTTCTTTTAGAAATTTTGTGTAAAAATTTAAAAATAATAATATATTTAAAAGAAAAAAATTTTAAAATACAACCAGGGCGTTGTTTTATAAACTTTTCCAACATGCGATTTTTTGTAAAAGTTCATTTTTTTGTGAATGTTCCATTTTTATTCGTAACATTGAAAATTCTGGTGTTATACATACACTGGGCTGAGTCAACTAAAACTACCGTTCTTTGTGTTTGGTTTTGTTTATGTTTAAACAAAATGGCACTGAATTTATGTTTATGTTGTTATGTTATGACAAAATTATGTTGCCAAACACCAGAATAATGGTCGTTTTCTCTTGAATTTTAAAAATTACAAAAAAAAAAGGAAAATGTACAAAGAAATACTGGACCTTTAAAAATATCAAGTTTTCATTACTTTTATGAAACAGCGCTAAGGTTTTACAATGTGCGAAAACCTATTGCACTTCGAAATTAAGTGTTTTACAGTATCTTGGATTAAATATTTTGACTTAAAAGTAACTGAGCTATCTTCAATAGAATATAAACCATTCCGTCGTGGCACTTACATACAATCCTTATATTTTAGTGACCCATAGGAAGCAACGGACCTTAGAGCTGATAAAACTGGCCAGAGCGGAGGTTCGAACGGAAATAACGGACCTAAGCGAGTGCCTTAAAGAAGCCAAAGCCCTCATTCAGACTTTTCAGCAGAAAATCAAACAGGCAGAGAGCGAAGCTCAGCCCACCGGAACCTCGTCAGGATCCTAATATATTTAAAACACGATCATTAGATCGAACGTTTGAAATTGATTTGATCAGTCAATTAATTTAGTACGTTAAGCTTGGAAACACCACGGAAGCTTTTGAAAGTAATTTAAATAGAAATGGAGTCGATCAATTTTTTAATTTAAAGGGATCACTACTTAAATGATTCTAACCAAGTAGTACTGTAATACCCTACGAAGTTTCTCCTGAATAAATTGAAATTTTTTTGATATTGGGTCGATAATATAAAGTGCTTCAATTGATTTTAATAAAATTTATCAAGTCAAAATTCTGCATAATAAAAAATTCATTTTCCGTTAATACAGCAATTACTTATTTTATGCTATAGTCGTACAAAACGCGACGTCAATGGCGTGAGTTGTCTTAAATATAAAACTTTTGTAATAATTGGTATTCCTTGGGCCACATAAAATATGGTCTCTTAATTTTTATTTAGTCCGCTATATTTTTCTAAAGACAACAGTAAAAAATGAAAATCGAGCCTAAAATTTTTTCTGTTGTTAAAAAAATTTGTAAAAGTTATTGCTGCTCAATGTGAAATAATATTTTTATGTACATAGTAAATTGTTATCGTTAATTTAGCTGTTTATTTTTTGAAGCAAGTATTGTCGTGTCATATCCTATCAAAAACGATTTTTTTCATTACCAGGTATTCAGTATAGTGATTTTCCCGGAAGTTTCAAGGCGACACTCCCTTTTTTAAAAGCTCTGGAGCAACAGTAATGCTGAGGTTAAAATAAATTAAGCTTGTTTAAAAAATATTTAGGTATCTTCGATTTTGATTATTTTTTGTGAAAACCTTACCCCTGCCCCAAATAGCCCACAAACTTTTTTTATCAAAATATCCTTAGTGTCTCAGGAGATATGACCCTCCAAAAATTGCGTTTTTCGACAATTCTGTGCTTAAAAAATTGCTCAATGGGTAATAAAATTTAAATTATATTACAAAATATGTGCTCAAAAAAAGCAGCTATTTTCCACTTTAATTTAATATCTTGATCGTTAAGATTGATGCAGTATTTTTCGATAATATATATTCCGTTTCTCGTACAAAAAAACGTAATTTTTTAGCTCAAAATAAGATGCTCAGGCAAAGGCAAACTTCATAAAATCATGGTGGGCAGAAGGGGGGGTTGGGGGTTATACCCCCCAAAAAAATCCCGATTACTGCCAACACCCTTCCTAAAATTTGGGGGTCCCCGTACTAAAAACGCTAAAAATGACGTATTAGAGGTATACCACAAAAAAAATTTCTGGGACACCACCCCCCCCCCCCAATTTCAGAGGTCGGGTATACCCTTCTCCAAAATCTGAGAAGCTGCCCACCTATGCTTGCGTCGTTTGATGTTTTTAACGGGAAAATCGTGGGTTTTTTTATGAGAAACGCAATATTTCGGCAAACACTACCCAAATCTTAACCATCAATGTATCTATCTAGTGTATATTTTGTAATTCCAATTTAATTTTATTACCCATTGAGCAATCTTTATTACAGAATTTCGGAAAACGCCATTTTTGGAGGGTCATATTTCCTAAACCACTGGAGATATTTTGATGAAACAATTTTTGTGGGCTATTGGGGTCAAGGGTAAGTTTTTCACGAAAAATAAGGAAATCGAAGACAAAACCTTTGACTCGGTACCGCACCTTTAGTTAAAAACACTAATTCATAAAAAACGGAGCTTTGGAGAATATCAAAATTATCAAACGATCCACAAGTGTGTCTTTTTTAGAGATCTGTAAACATCACAACGAACTTTTTAAGCGGATTTTGATATAGTCAACATTGTACAAAAAATCAGAATTTTTTGTAGTTCTTTTAAATACCTACTTAATTATCTTTTCGAAGTATTTAAGGTTTGGGAAAAAATCAACGCAATTCTGAATTTTTTTTATATTATTTTAAAAATGTTATTGAGGTGAAAATCGAAATACTGTGTTTTTTAAACGCGACCTCTAGAAATTCCCTCTATAACTCCTTGGAGCATCTTTCAAGTCTTAGTTGTTTTTTATTTAAGAACATATAATTTGACCATGGTATACCATTTTTAGCCAGCGGCTACTGATGAATGTTCACCACAAAAATTTTCTTGAATGTGTTTACAAACAAATTGTGTTTTTTTTTGGCTGTTTTCGCTATATCAAAGTCAAAATTTTATTCTAGAAAATTTATAATTATGTAACAGTTATTCATGAAATAATCATGCTATCAATTAAAGTCAAAGTCGCTATGTCAAAGTCCAAATTTTATTCTAGCAAATCAAATTCGGTAATAGTTATTAAAAAAATAATAATGCTATACAATTACGATCGTTAAAATGTACAATGTACAAATGACTGGTTACAAATGTGCAATACCCAACAAAAACAGTTCTACATAGAAAAAGGTACAAAGGCTTTTTTAAAATAAGCTCTAAATTTAACTTGTAAAAAGTAAATTTTTCTTTTTCTTTTATATTAATTAAATAATAAAGAAGAATCCATGAAATCTAATTAATTAAATGTCATGTATTTTTCTTGTAAATAAACATTTTTTATTATATAATCTATATTTATAATATTATTTTAAAAGTAGCTCTTTTTTTAAATATTCGTTGGTGTAAAAATATGTGTTATGAGTTCAAGGGGTCGATTTTTATCATTACGTGTTCCATGGCGTTGTTATTACAGTCCTGATCATACATTTTTTTCGGGGGTGGCACAATTTTTTCGAAGCCCTCCGGGGGTTTTCGCTTTCTCGTTCTTTCTTTTGGTTCCCGGTAGCACCAGCATTCCGCGCAGCAGTCCTTGACAAGAATATGGAATGAAGAAGGATGTGTTACATGCAAACACCCCATCCTTTTTTGTTTGCGGGTATTTTGTTTATGTTAAAAATTATAAACACTTCTTCAATTTTAAGTACGCTTCTCACATTAAAGTGATTAAATTTGTAAATAAGAATATATATCATTGTATAGCTAATCATCTAAGTGTACACTAGTAATTTCTCCGGGGTTTCGTTTTATTTGTAAGCACATTTTTCGGCTTGGCAAAGAGCGATAGGTACTTTTTTAATTGTAAACTTTTTAACTGAATTATTAAAAAAAAACTTACACAAAAAAACTTTAAAATTTGGTTAAAAAAATTAGAACATTTTTCAAAATTACTAAATCACTATACTATACATTTACATCAACCGTTTGTTTTGCAATATCTGTTTACTTTAGATTGTTTTCCACTTCTTGACATTTTTGTACATACCAAGGTCAAAAAGTATAAAACACAGTAAAATATCATTGTTTTCCACTTCTTACCATTTTTGTAGATACTATGGTCAAAAAATAATAATATACCGTAAAATGTCATAATATACTGTAAAATGAACAGCTCCAAAAAGCGACGCAGGCTTATCCCATCCCATTATATAAAAAAATTTAAATTCGTTAATAGATAAGCGCACCGATAAATCTAATACTCTTTCAATCTTCATTCATACGGAGATTTTTTGTGAAAAATTAGCGATTTAAAATGGTCACAAAAAATTTATAACTATATTTATTTCATATTCTTGCCTTAAAAGAAAAACAACAAACGACGATGAGAATAAGAGCAAAAAAATAAGCGATCACTGCCCAAATCCGGGTGTTACCACCACTGTTGTCTTGGTTATCGTCATAGTCTGCCCTAAATATATTAATTTGCAAAAGTCACGATGGTTGAATAACATAAGAAAAAAAACTAACATTGTCAGCATAGTTCAAAATTAACTTATATTTCTCGTTTCAAGGGGGGTCGGACTCCTAGCTTTCTAGTGGGGTTGACCCTAAGTGGAAAATTTTGAAACCCTAAAGGGTGGGGTCAAGTGGGTTTCAGTCTCCGCAAAATACTTTTAGAGCATTAAGCTTTAATAATGGTTTTTTTATAAGATAATACTACATTTTATTGGATAAAAATAAAATGTGTTATTTAGGTATAAAAACACTATTTTTTGTTAAAAGATCACGTTTTTGGAAGAAATTTTAGGATAAAAATAGTGGTTAAGATATTCTGAAAAGGAAAGGAGGCTATCAAACAAGGAAAGGAGGCTATCAAACAAATCCATACCAACAACGACTATTCAGTGTTAAGTATTGTTACAAACCCTAAATCTTAAATTAAAAAGTTAAAAAATTCAACAATCATAAAATGTATTTTGTTTTGCCGAAGGTAAACATAGCTTTAAACCAGCTCAAAGTTGCTACTAGAGTTTCCATTTTAATGTATACCCCTCCCAATTAATGTTAACTGGGTACATAAACTTCGTTTATGGCGTTGACTTTAAATTGCTTGACATCAACAAAATTTAAATAGGATGTCAAACTTTCTGATTTTAAAAAATCTTTGTTTAAAAAATTTGTTTTGCCATAAAATTTAATTTGTCTAAACTTATTCGTATGAAATTGCGAAATAAAAACATAATTTTTAAACTTACAAAACTTCTTTTACTAACAAGATCCACACATAAAATCTTATCATTGAAAAATGTCGTCGAGTTATCCCAGATTATATTTGTTGTCACATTTTTATATAAATATAAGACTAATGTAGCAATATAATCCCGACTGTTATTAGCTCGCTTGTCTTATTAAACAATATAAGTTTTCTTTTCTGCTATTAATATTTTAGTTTTAATGAAGTTAACTGTTGGAAACTACAACTTAATGAAATACTTTTTCGGAAAAACTTATAAAGCTCGTAGTTCTATTATTGATAAGTTATCTGTTTTTTAATATGAAGGCATGTGCCTATAATACACATTTTAATCGTCGAAAAGAAAAAAATGTTTATAAAAAAAACTTAATTATTTTTAAACTAATAAATTTTATTAGTTTAGCTAATTAGAAAAAAAGCTATTTTATTAATTTTGGTAATATTTAGCAAAAATGTCAAAACCGTTGACAAAAAACTAAAACAGTTTAGTACAATAAATCGCATTTTAAAGCTTAATAAAACAGCGTTAAACAGACCATGAGGCATCTCGAGACAAAAATTATAAAACGCAACAGGGAAAATATTTTCAAGTCGCCGTTTTCAAACGAAAATCCGAACGATAATGTTTCAAAAATATGACGCCGCTTATAAATGCAAGTTCTAATATAAATGTAGGGTTTTTGTTTAACACATCAAGTCAGTCGATGAGGTACTGAGGCTGGAAACACAGGTTCAAGTCCTTTGTCGAAATTTCTGAAATGCTGAATTTCATACACAATAAACGTGAAGACATTTTTGACTCAATATTTATTCAAAAAAAAATAACTGAAAATAAATTTTCAAAGCAATGAAAACAAAAAATATACAACTATGAATAACAACAATTACAGACAAGGAAAATTACTAATGTCGAACCTGCAATTATCCCTCTGAACAATTAACTTAATTACATTGTTAAAGCTTATTAAGTGCAGGAATAACTCATTAAACAAGTTTGATTATAATAAAAACAAATTATTATAAAACACAGATGTAGTTTCTTTACAAATTATAGCAGGTAAAAATCGTTTTGATTATTCAGACCTAACATAAATAGTTTAGGCTAAAAAACAATGCATAAAAAATTAACGACAAAAAACAAATAAGAATCAACGAGCACTAGCAAATTTTATCTTAAATTATAGTCTTCCATCCCATTAAACTGACATTGTATAGTAACCTTGTCAAAAGTTAAATTCCTGTATCACTTGGAGCGGACTGCTCATTTAATAAAACACCTATTTACTATTCAAATATTTCAAATTTTTGGATTTCTGGACCAAGACTACAATAAATCCAAGTCATTTGAGAATCTATTAACAAAAGGTACATCTCCTTCCATTTTTACACCTGCATTTTTATCATTAAAATGTAACGTTTTTAATGGTAAAATGTAGAAGACAAATTGGGAAGATATGTACGTTTAATCATTGGGTTCATGACTTAGGGTAGTGCATTTAGTTTCGGCACTTTTTCGAATTGGGCATTTTTGATTTTGGACTATGTCTTTGGTAATCCTGGACGGAATACGACGTTTGATAGCTCAAATGAGAGCTAATTGTATGTAGATGACTGTCGTGACCTTTTTGTTTGTTATGTTATATTTTTATGTGAAATTGTGTGATTTATAAAAAAAATTGTTACTCGTTTTTAGAACATGAGCATTTCATGATTACGCAATAAATTGGTTAAAAAATTAAATTGTCCTGGTAAAATTTAGTCTATTTTCCGAATTTTTAGTCCCCGTGGTTCTACGTTGCGTCTGTGGTGAGCAATCGTTATAAAATAAAATAGTGTAATTTCGGCACATATATTGCTGTAGGTAAAAATGGTTGAATTAAGTGGTCGGGTGTTAAATTGTAGTTGTAAATAGTTAAAAGAAAACGTTGAAATGCGTAGGGCTCTTAGCACTGTACTTAAACTCGATTAAGGGGGTGCTTTTAAAAAGTGCCAAAATTAAATGCACTTTTTTCCCAAATTTGGCTCATTTTGATACCATTTGGCATTTTAGCTGTAACTTTTTGCCAGTTACACGTTGAACAAAAGTAGAAGCTTAAATTAAAGAAAACTGTCTGGAGATAATGATAGGTTTTCAAATTTTTGAAAATGATGATTTTTTGACTGAGAAACACTCGATTGTTTGTAAAGTGCCAAATTAAATGCACACATTTAAAAATTTCCATTTTTTTTAAAAACTGATTTAATTAAGTAAAAAAACTACTTTCGTACAGTGAAACTTTTGTGACGCAACGCAGTATTGTGAAAGCTTCAAAATGAGTTATCAAACATGAAAATTGGGCCATACAATAAAAACTTACATCGGTAAAAGAAAAAAGTGCCGAAATTAAATGCACTACCCTATTAATTCGTTTTTTCTATGGTGCATTGAATTTTCCTATCATAATTGACCCTATGTTTTTTGTTCAAAAATTGTTTCGCGTAAAAGCCCTCGGTGTTCGGCTTTATTACGCCTAGTTTTTACTAATATCACTATGCAAAATCTTCTTCGAGACCTTTATGTACATTCGAATTTTCGTCACAATTCTTTATAGTAATCGATATAGACTGACTTAAATTCAGCCAGTTTTATTTTTGGCTATCAGCTTTTATTTTTGTCGTGCGCAAAGTTATGAAATAAACTGACTATAGGGTTAAATAGATCGTCATGTCATCAATCCAGCCATAACAGTTCATTCCATAACTTTGCGCTTGGCAAAAATAACAGTCGGTGACCGAAATTAAGGCTGGCCGAATTTAAGTCGATACCCCGTCATTTCACACTGAGAAAAAAAATTTGTTTTACACGAAAAATAAATTCCCAACGATTAACAAGTTTTTGACAAGAATAACGCTTGATAAAAACGAATATTTGGTTTTTTACACATCATTTGTTTAGATAAAGCATTTCTACTAGATGAATCTTAACAAAACTTAATAAAAACCATACTGGATACGAAAAAATTTAAAAGGTGCCATACATAGTCAAACTTTTTCAAAAATTTATTTA
>JASAMX010012455.1:0-30604 GCA_030248175.1 Microlaimidae sp. YZB2_3
CCACACCAACTATAATCAGAGAATCTGGATAAAAGTGGTAATTTATGTTCATCATCTTCTTCTTCTAATTTTTTTATTCCAAAAAATAATTGCAATCATCGGTGGCGCAGGAGCGCCCACTGCGATTTATACCCCACGGCACCGCGACCACTATAACTAGAGCAAATTTTGTAATTCATGTTTATCATCTTTTTCTTCTTATTATTATTTATATTTCAAAAAACGCAATTGCAATCATCGGTGGTGCGGGAGTGCCACACTGCAATTTAAGCCACGGCACCGCGCTAACTATACTTAGATAACGTGGGTAAATGTTGTAATTCATGTTCATCATCTTCTTATTATTATTATTTTTACTTTAAAAATTATAATTGCAATCATTGGCGCACACCATCGCACCAACTATATTTAGAGAACGTAGGTAATTTTTGTCTGGAGCGCCACTGCGCCGCATTTATTATAATTAAACAACGTGGGTAAATTTTGTAATTTAAATTCATCATCTTCTTATTATTATTTTTTATTTTTATTATAAACGAATTATCGGTGGCGCGGGAGCGCCACACGGAGACTAAGCCCCACGGCACCGCGCAAACTATATTTAAAGAACGTGGGTAAATTTAGTATTATGTTCTTTTTCTCCTTATTAATAATATATCATTTTTCAAACGCTTATATTTTAAAACCAGTATTCCTTCTTCGTTACTGTTTGATTAAAACCAATGGGTTTATTGGAAATCGTAGAAAATTGCGCAATAATTCTTGGGAACTACTTTTTATTGATAGATAATAAGTGTTTTATTGAAAATATTAAAACTGTGAAAAAAGTATATCTCGGCAACGGAATGATTATAAACGTAGGTCATTGCGCAGGTAAAACTGTAGTTTATTCGGCTATTTTTTAATTTAATTCAAAAAAAGTGGTAGACTAGCCTTGAAAAATGCTCTAAGAATAGAGAAGGAAAAAAAGGGGTTTTTTCCCCGGGCGTATGTTTAGACAGAAAAAATGGGGACTAGTTTGAGATGGACATTATGTGGACTATAGGAAATTTGCATTTGGTTTGGTTAGCTGCTTACTGAATAAAAATTTCTACCATATGATAATGATTTGTTTATACATTGATCTAATCACACAGCACTGTTGCATTTTTAGTCTGATGAAATGACAATTGAAAAAATCATACTCACAGCATCTTTGACAAGCGCGAAATTGCCACTTTTTCAAATTTATTGTTGTTTCTTACGCATACAAATATAGCCTTCTAATTGAAAAAGTGGCGATTTCGCGCTTGTCAAAGATTGCTGTGAGTATGATTTTTTCTCAGACTAGTCCACATCTTTTCTGTCTAAACAGGTGCCCGGCAAAAAATCGCCCCTTTTTCCTACTCTATTCTTAGAGCATTTTTCAAGGCTAGTATAATATAGTATTATATATTTTTGGTTCTGGCTGACGCTGAAAATTAGAATGCAGACATAAGGGGACAAATTAAAATTGTGCGGTAATGACGTGTTTTTTTTAAACACAAATAAGAACGCAGGATTTTTTTAATTCCACCTTTTCACAAAATATACAAAAATTAACCAACTTTAACTCTTAAAAAATTTACATTTAGGTTCCAAATTAAATAATTTGATAAATAATAATTAAAATACAGTTTTTAATCTTTGTTATTAATCCGCTTTAGTGAAAAATTTTGAATTTTTTGTTGTTGAATAGTCGATTCAATACTGCAAGTATCGCGGTCAGCTGGATTTTATTTGCTTTTACTAAATCATGGGTGGCGCAGGAGCGCCACGGGGCGATTTAGCCCCGTGGCGCCGCGCCAACCATTATTAGAGAACGTGGGTAAATTTTGAAATTCAGAACCTTCTTCTTCTTCTTCTTCTTCTTCTTATTATTATTATTATTATTCCAACGCTCCATCCTTAAAAGCGATATTCCTCATTCGTTACTGATTGATCAAAAATAAACATGGGCTCATAAGAAAGAAGAAGGAATTACGCAACTTTCTTAGGAAGCACTTTTTTGATTTAGGCCCTTGTTATCGATTTATTGATCAAAATAAAAAATTGAAAAATAGACAAATAAAAACTCCCAAACGCACAATAACAGCCTTTTGGCAACAATAAGAATTGTACAGAGCAGACAACCAACATCCCCTTATAGAAACCGCACAAAAAAAGCAAACCGATTTCAATTGGTGGCAGAAAAGGAACCAGTTCTCAGAGCCATCTGCTTTAACTGCGCGGAAAACGGCGAAAACAACAGAGTACTTTGTTTAATTCTTGCATTACTGATGACAAAATTAATTTAAAGTTTTATTTATTAAAAAATAATAATAAGCGTCGGTGGCGCGGGAGCGCCACGCGCCGGTAATCATCGGTGGTGCGGGGTGCCATACTGCAATTTAACCCACGGCACCGCGCCAACTATACTTAAAGAACGTGAGTAAATTTTGTAATTCATGTTCATCACGTTCTTATTATTTGACGCACAGCATCGCGCCAACTATATTTAGAGAACGTAGGTAAACTTTGTCTGGAGCGCAACTGCACCGCACTAACTATAATTAAACAACGTGGGTAAATTTTGTAATTTAAATTCATCTTCTTCTTCGTATTATTTTTTATTTAAAAAAGTATATCTCGGCAACGGTATGGATATAAACATATGTCATTGCGCAGCTAAAACTATAGTTTATTAGGCTATTTTTTAATTTAGTTCAAAAAAAGTGGTAGACTAGCCTTGAAAAATGCTCTAAAAATAGAGCAGGAAAAAGGGGCGATTTTTCCCCGGGCGTATGTTTAGACAGAAAAGATGTGGACTAGGCTGAGATGGACATTATGTGGACTATGGGAAATTTGCATTTGGTTTGGGCAGCTGCTCACTAAATAAAAATTTCTACCATATGATAATGATTTGTTTACACATTAATCTAATCACACAGCATTGTTGCATGTTTTTTAGTTTGATGAAATGTCAATTTAAAAAATCATACTCACAGCAATCTTTGACAAGCGCTGAATCGCCACTTTTTCAAATTTATAGTTGTTTTTTACACATACAAATATAACCTTCTAATTGAAAAAGTGGCGATTTCGCGCTTGTCAAAGATTGCTGTGAGTATGATTTTTTAAATTGACATTTCATCAAACTAAAAAACATGCAACAATGCTGTGTGATTAGATTAATGTATAAACAAATCATTATCATATGGTAGAAATTTTTATTTAGTGAGCAGCTGCCCAAACCAAATGCAAATTTCCTATAGTCCACATAAGTCCATCTCAGCCTAGTCCACATGTTTTCTGTCTAAACATACGCCCGGGGAAAAATCGCCCCTTTTTCCTGCTCTATTCTTAGAGAATTTTTCAAGGCTAGTTCTACTATACATAATAATATGTGTAGCAAAAAACAATTTTTAATATTATAATTTATTATTTAAAGCAGTATTTTAGAATCGCTGGTCCTCCAGTGCTGGAATTTATATGCCGCCTTGGTTATTATAATGAATCAATGGCACAGTCAATTATGCTTCAAATTTTAGGAGCTCTTGTGTATCTTAATAGATTTCATATTGTGCATTGTGATATAAAGGTAACACATTAAATTTTTATTGAACATAATTTAATATTTTTTTAAAAAGTTCCAATTAATTAGTAAATCTTTCAGTTTATTTTTTCAAGTTATTAAAATAACTATATTCAAATCACATTGATATTCCGATTTGTTATTCCAGTTATTTGTTATATAGAAAAAACTAAGAATTTTATTCAAAAAAATATCATGATGCAATTTTCTTGTAATGCAAAAGTTTATGACTCTTACTGTTTGTTGTACTTGCTGACAGTTTGTAATTCAGAAATATTTCATAGCCTGAAAACATACTTGTTGATCCGAAGAAAGGAGAAGCACAAATTGTGTTGATCGATTTCGGTAGTGCTGTATTTCTTACCGAAGGAAAATCACCAAGCAATCCCATCGACAGTCTTGAGTTTTGTGCACCGGAAATCGTAAAGCATCAAATAATTAATCACGCCACCGATGTGTGGTTAGTATAAAAATATTAGTAATTTAAAAGACTAGAGTTAACTTCTTTATCAAAACTATATAACACACCTTTATCTAATGCTCAGGCTGAAATTAAGGACGTACAGCCGAAATATATAGCCTTTGATAAAAAATAAAGGAAGAAAAAATATGTGACTTTAATATTGCTCATACACATTTACTACCCTGATAAGGTTCACTTGACCCTAATTAAAGCAATATCGTCTGAATTAGGGCGCGCCCTAATTAAGACCCTCAAAGGCTCTTACTATAAGGTGTACCGTTATTATCGCTCTCACAAAAATCAATTTCCTAGAAAAACTTTCGTTATATACTTTTTGTACAAAAATCTTCACTATTTGCATTTTTAATAAAAAAGAAATCTTGAAGTTTCTGATTATAATAAAACTAAGAGATGTTTATTTATTTATTTTTAATTTAAAATTAATAACTTATAAAATAAGTTTCCTTTTTTTCTGATGGCACTGATTAAGGCCATCAAGGGCTCTAACTCTAACTATGGCGCGTCATAAGACAGTAAATGGTTCGGAGCAATATATGAAGTCAAATAATTTTCGTTTATTATCATGTAAAATATTGTTGGTACCGCTCTTCGTCCAAAGCAAATAAAACAAAACGCCCAAGCCAAGAAAAATAAAAAATAAGTTATATAATAGTGTGTAGTGTAATGTATAAATTATTAAATTCCGTCAAGTGTTTCTCTGCACGTGATATTTTCTCAGAAAACGAGCAGTTACCTGAACATGAACACGCCCAAAGTTGTACCCTGATGAAATTCATCTTTAGCGTATTTTGCTGTATAATTGGTAATGTAATAAAACATAATAATATAGTATATAAATTTAAAATATTATTTAATAATAATAAAATAATAATAAAACAATAAGTTAATATTAATGTATTTTGGTTTAATGTGTTTTTCTGTGTTTTTTAACTAAAATTGTTAATTTTTTAAGGTCTTCTGCAGTCTTCTGCTACGTTCTTGTTTCTGGAGTGTCACCGTTTCTCGCCGATACGGATGAAGCGACAACTAAAAATATTATTAACGCAAATTTCGGACTTCCTAATCCATATTTTCAGGGACGATCAAATAAACTACTACAAGCTCTTCGTTGCATGCTTGTATCCGATGCCAGGTTAAAATAAAATATATTTAATTAAATACATAAAATACCATAAAAGTATCGCTATAGCTTAAACACTGATTTTTGATTGTTTAAAAAAATAAAATATTTTTGTATTAAGTTTTTTTTCGTTCTTAATATTTAGCTTAGTATTACTTTGAAAGGCAGTTTTTCCACGTTTGTTTAATTGATCAAAAGACTGCTAAAATTAGTAATAAATGTTTTAAATTATTTCTGTTGATGCTTTTAAACCTTGAAAATAAGTTTGTACTCCCTACAATCTGTGGTACATAGTTTCATAAACGTTTTTGCGATTATAGCGTATAAACGTTTTTATAGACAAATTACTATTAAACAAAGATTTTTTCTTGACTTTCAACTAAAAAACACATAAAATGCATATATTAATTTAATCCCCAGCTTGTTAAAATCCCATTCTAATGGTCCCCTTTTCCCTGGTACTGCCAGGAAAAAGGGAACCACCCTGAAGTCACCCACATACTGCCACCTGAAACGAATGATTTACCACGGTGAATGATTCGCTTCAGGGTGGCAGTATTTTTATTAAAGGACGTTGTTTTGTGAACTCTACCGCGGTTGACATTACGTACCACCACGTTCGTACTGTGGAAACACTGAAAATATCAAACATGAGTGAAAAAAATGTTTTACAACCATACAGTGTCATTAAGTGTAACTTTACTGCAAGTTGTTTTAAAAAAACTGTAAAAATTGTTTAAAAACGGCAAACAATGTAGGCCTAAGAGGACTTGTTTAAAAATAAGTGTTTTTTAATCTCACGACAGTATGACCGTGGTGGTACGTAATGTTAACGGCTGTAGATTTTACACATCGCGTGCAGGGCCCGCCAAAATTAAAAAACTCCGGGCCAGGTTTTTTACCTGGTCGGCTCGGAAATTCTCGCGGGTAGGTCACATCAGGCCGTCCAAATCTTGGCGCGCTAACATACCTCTGCCCAATCATATAACTCTAATTAAACGTCAGTTTAAAATAAGATGGTGTTTTTTATAATCAAGAAAGTATTTTTATGAAGCGAAAAAAATTATTTGGCTTGTCATGCCCAATATTAAAAACGACCCATGTATCGTAAGTACGCAGTGTTTAAAGCTATAAGTAGAGAACTTGAGCGTCGAAAATTGTAATATTTAGAACTCTAAATAAAAAATTGATTTGGTTTTAGGTTCAGACTGAGGAAAAAATTTAAGCACCTTTAACATTCGGCTCCAAGTTCGCAACTTACGGCTCCGAATTTCGCGTTGCCTCCAACTGTTCTCCGAATTCCAGCTCCAAGTTTCCTTGACCTATAGACCCTAACTCATACCGTGAAATCATTTTCAGTAATTTTTAACAGTACCAACTAACTATATGTCTTTTGTAAACGAGTAAAACATTTTTTTAATACTTTTTTTAAAGTTTAGCAAACGTCCATCTGCCAGTCTTAGTCTTTCCATCGAGTGGTTTCGGTCGCCTCCCACTGAAAACGAAAACTGGGACGTGAATTTCCTACAAAGTTATTTACAGCGTCGGGCTTATGAGGTATGTTCATGAGACATATATAGCGCGCTGTAATGACAACTCTGTCTTGGGTGTCTTGTTTGTTTTCGGACTCTGTACCTGTCATGAGTAAGTTTAAAACAGACACGAGCTAACAAAAGATTGTCTCCGAAATGGATAGCAGCAAGGTTGTTGTGGCAGATTAAAGACAATAAAAATTTTTCTGGAGACAGATATCAGGGAAGGCAGTTAAAATTCTTAGAGGAGGAAGGCATGTATTGCTGATCTTATGTTAAAGTCTAGAAAAATCAGAAGGCAAGTAGGACGCAACTAAACTTTCCTCAGAAGCAGACCAAAGGAAGGTAAATTTTGTACAAGTTTGAGACAAAGGCAGGTAAAAAGCACCCTTCTGACAAGGCGAACCCCGTCTTTCCGAGATAGGATTTTTTTCAGAGGGCGGTATACCAAAAAAATAAACAAAGCGGCGTCACAGCACTTGACTGAACATGATAGTAACCAAATCTACTTCTGAAAAAACAACTCTTTTAGAACAAAAATCATAAAGATACATATCTCAATAAATTAATAAACCTTACTGGAAAAAACAACACAAAAAAAAGCCTTGAAATTTAAAGCAATAATGGGGCTTACTAGAGGTTATTGCTTTAATAGTTTGTATATAACAAATATGTATAAAATATAAAATATCAGGCCAGAAACAAAAAGTCTGGTTCGGAAAAACGGAAAAAAAAAAGAAAGCAGAAGGCGGCCGGAGGGGCACGGCAAAAAAAGGGGGAAATGAACTTTGATTTTTTTTGACCAATATAATATCGTTTTAGCTAATTGGAAACACAGATTTATGTACCGCGGTAATCAACCATATAGCAAAAAAGCGGTCACACGCAGGTCTAAAATGTATTCAAAACAAATTTGCATGATGAAATCTTTATTAAAAAATCACATATTAGTTGACAATTTCATCAACTAAAATTTAAAAGGTAGTAACTAAGGTTATACAAAAATAAAGACTGTTTGGTTTATTGCTATAATTATTTTTATCTTACCATGAATTTATTATTTTTACCTCGAATAAAAATTACTGTAAAGTTAAACACAAAATAAAATCATAATTTATCGTTTTAAATTTCGTGTGTAATTGTTAAACTAAAAAATTGTATCAATTTTAGATAAGAAAAAGAGGCATACCTATTTAATTTAAATGTTTCTCAGCTTTAACGAAGTGTTAAATTGAACAGCTTAAAACAAAACTATAGTTTATAAAAAAATGATGCGGACTGGTGACAAAACTCGATCTTTGAAATGTTATATATCCATAACGGAGGTTAGAATATTTGCGGGACATATATGGGAGCATAGCTCAGATTCTTGGCTATCTTTTGAAAAGGTTAGGAAAAAATGTTTTTCGATGACGTCATCACTACAGCCGATGCGGTGAAAAAAATCTGGTTACAAAAAAAACACAATTTTTTTATTAGTTCGAGATAAGAAACGCAGCTTGGTATGCTATTAAAACATAATTTTCTGAGTTTTTTCTGAAAGTTTGAGCAAAATCGGCTCGCTCTAAGTTTTTTTATAATGCGTTGAATGCGCACGGTTTTCGCGATTCTTTGCGAATTTTTGCCACGCCACATCTAACAAAACGCCTGGACAAAGAAGAACCGCACCACCCCCCCCCCCCACCCCCACACCCACCCCACAAAAACCAAACCCCCCCCCCCCCCTAATACACTGTTCGAATTATTTATTTTGTTTCGCTTCCTGCTCGAAATGTGTACGATATTGATTATATTGTTATATATTAAATGTCCGCCAATTTTTATTCCTTACTTTTGACCTAAAAATTTTTTTGGGGGGTTGACCCTCCGGGGGGTAGGGTGGGCCAAACACGAATGCCGAAAATTTTTTCAAAATTTTTTTTTCAAAACCATAAAAAATGTAAAATTTATCACATATGACGAATTTTGATAAATCGTTTGTATAAAAAAACCTAATGTTAAGCTTACAATAAGCTGTCAAAAATCACGAATTTAAAATTTGGAAGCATTCCAAGCCCCTATGCTGGCAGCAGCAAACCTTTAATTTAAGAACCTTTCCAAAAAATAAGCTTTAAAAGTTTATTTTTTTCGAATTTCCATGTTATTTTGTTAGAAAAACATATTTTCAAAGTTAAAATCCTAATACAAAATTGCTAAATATCGCAGCTAAAAAATGCTCTTTTTTAAGTGTTTTCTTACTTGCAAACATATTTCCCCGTTTGTCAAGACAAAAACAAATTTCTAATAACTATGTCTCTCAACTTTTGCCAATATCCCAATGTAAATTTTTAAAATAATGCTATTTTTCAGGTAAAAACGTTTGAATCCGCGATCTGGTCCGAATTGCGTCTTTTTAATGACGGAAGAGCCAATAAAATCATCTTTTTTGACGTAATAACAAAAATTTGCATGACACAAAGAAGTATTTGGAATTCAAACGAAAATTTATGTTGCGTTTTCATGGGGTTATTTGGACCATTTTCTAATATTTTATATCAAAATAAATTAAAAAATTTAAAACTAATCTTTTAAAGTTTATTATTCTTGTAAAACTTTTTAATTTAAAGGTTTACTGGTGCCAGCATACGGGCTTGGAATTATTCCAAATTTCAAATTCGTCATTTTTGACAGCTTATTGTAAGCTTAATATTAGGTTTTTTTACACAAACGATATATCAAAATTCTTCATATGTGATAAATTTTACATTTTTGATGGTTTTAAAAAAAATTTGAAAAAAATTTTCGGCATTCGTGTTTGGCCTCCCTAGCCCCAGGGGGGGGGGGGTCAACCCAGGTCAAAAGTAAGGAATAAAAATTGGCGGACATTTAATATATAACAATATGATCAATATCGTACACACTTCGAGCAGGAAGCAAAACAAAATCAATAATTCGGACAGTGTATTAGCGTGGCAAAAATTCGCGAAAACCGCGCGCATTCAACGCATTATAAAAAAACTTAGAGCGAGCCGATGTTGCTCAAACTTTCAGAAAAAACTCAGAAAAGTATGTTTTAACAGCATACCCAGCGGCATTTGTTATCTCGTACCAATAAAAAGTTTTGTTTTTGTTTGGAACCAGGTTTTTTTCACCGCATCGGCTGTAGTGATGACGTCATCGAAAAACATTTTTTCCTAATCATTTCAAACGATAGCCAAGAGCCTGAGCTATGCTCCCATATATGTCCCGCACCTATTCTAACATCCGTTATGGATATATAACATTTCAAAGTTCGAGTTTTGTCGCCAGTCCGCATCATTTTTGTATAGACTATGATATACCAGATAATACATTGTTTACCAGAGGATATTTTCAATCAAGATCAGTTGTCGACAAATTTACCACGGACCTACTCTCCATAACATGTTATTTTTCATTTGTTTATGATTTTACGGATTCATATATTTATATTTGATTTTTATTATAATTTTAAACGCGTAATATTTTAAGATATTTCATTAACGGAGTAAAAGATTTATACAGGAAATACATGTATTTCCGACCAGAACTCACTCTTTGGTATCCGGTGAAAATTTTAACAAATCGTTTTGTCTCTTGTCATTACGGTCGATACATTGAAAAAATCTTGTTCTAAAAAAATAAACTTTTTTATTAGTAAAATATAAAAAACACCGTTTGATTTGCTGTTAATACAAGCTATTCGAGAATTTTCTAAAAACTTAAACGAAATTCGTGCGCTGAACTTTTTTAATAACGTATTGAGTGTGCTCGGTTTTTGCGATGTTTGAAAAAAGATTTCTGCACAAATACCCATTATTTTTAAAACGTTTGGTACTCTTTACACATAAAATAAACCTAAAAATATATAATTAGTCGTGCGTCCGTTTTTGGGGCTATTTTGAAAATGGGAACTTAAAATTATTTGAGGGATGACTCTTCAAAATTTTTTCATAGATTTAAAGAAAATGCACGCTTTTCTTTCTAATTTTTTCTTAAAACTGCAAAAAAATTCTTTTGTAAAAAATTTTTTTAAAGTTATAACAAACCCTCAAAAATCAGATAATTGAAATGCTGCGTTCCAGACCCTTTTGGTGATTACAGATCATCGCATATCATTTTAGATCATTGCAGTTCGCAGGTCATTTTAGTGATTTTTCGGAACTAAAATAGTTTTTTTTTTCATTGTATCAACCGTAGTGATAACGTTTAAATTAAACAAATTTTTTTTGACATTTCATCTGATAGCCAAGAATTTGTGCTACATATCTTAGCATATAAATATAACACAAATCTTGCGTTCCTTTAGCGAAATATAACATCTTTAAATTTGAGTTTTGTCGCCAGTGCATGGACTTTTGTAGACACGATACATAGTTAATAAGGGTTTAACCTAGTTAAGGGTAAACGAAAGCCGTATATGAACTTTTTTAGCATAACAAATTATTTATAATATCTTTTTATAATAATAATAAAACAATTCACTTTCAATTTAGCGAAACAATTTTTTACTTAATCGTCTAATGCTTCCCTCTTTGGGAGCTTTTCTGCAGAACAACGTTAATGGTTTGTACAACAGGTGGCCTGTTTTTCCTTTCAAACTAAGATTAAAAAAAAATTCGTTTTTTTTTTCTTTAATAATAATAATAATGTAGTCTTAATGAATAACCGTTGTATTATTTACTTACATTTTTATTTTTAATATAATATGTAGTATTATACATTTTTAGTAATATTTTTATAGCTATTGTACATTACAATGATTAGTATTTTAAGAATAATATTTCTGTTAATAAATTTTTATAAATTACATAATACACTAATAAAATATATTTATTTACGAGCGGTGCGGAGACAAATTTTGTGTATTGATTCTAAAGATATTGGATAAAAATTTAACACTGTCTTTTAAACTTTTATTTTAAGTATTGAAATGAAAAGGTAAAACTACGTCTATTGTTTTACTACACCATTATGATATATTACGTTTTGCGTGTCGAGGAAAAATTTGCCGCAGCAAATTACTCATGAATCCTTTCCCGGTCGTTCTCTTATCAGGCTATCGATAACTAGATTTGATTCAAAAAAGCACCCTAGAAAAAATGCACCCGCGAAAAAAGGGCCCGATGAGTGTAAAAACGCAATGAAACTATGAAAAAACGCACCTGACTACGAAAAAAGAGCCCCATGGTGGGAAAAGTCAAAAGGAAAGAACGCACCCTAGAAAAAATGCACCTGCGAAAAAAGGGCCCCACTTGTGTAAAAACACTGAGAAACTATGCAACCGTTTATGAAAAAAAGGCCCCACTGTCAGAAACTGTTTTTATTACGTAAACAGGTAATCTGCAAAAAAATACACTTTTGTAGGGAAAAGTATTGCTGAAACGGTTATAATTCTGAAAAGTACAAACGCCATAAACAGTATGAAAACAAAACATCTTTTAAGAACAAATAGCTTATGCAGCTAAAAAATTTACAATATCCATTTAACAGAAGCAAAAAGTAAAAGAAACAAGTGAATTAAAATAAATATGTAACATTACATTTTTTTAAATATAACAAACTAAATTCGTAATTGCTTTGTAAACACAATTAAAAAAATAAAAACTGCTAGATATTAGTTTAACGGTTATAATAACAAAGAATACATTTTAATAAGTTGTCATTTATCTTTTTGGTCAATATTTTCGTGGAATTATAGTTATCATATTATTGAAAAAAAATGAGTTTGCAAACCTTTTGTCATATCATATTTAGACAAATCATATATTTGTCATATCATAAATCCCTTTAACTATTTAGAAAATAAGAATAGAGTAAGGTGGAACTCCGGAGCTCCAGAAGAGGGCTTTGAAGCTCCAAAACCCGAAATTTAAAATCGATATCCCGAGATCCCGAGCTTCAAAAACCGTCCAGGAAACATTACTACTTTACACTGTTATTATTTTATTTTTGGATAATTCGGCAGGCGAGATATACTTAGTTAAACTTTTCTGAGCGCGCATTATTTTTCTACAGAATGTGGTTTGAATTAAAAGCTTAAATCGTTAACCATAACCGCAATTTTTATAGCTTTTAGGTTTATTAAAGCGCTAATCCCAAAATTACTGTTCTTTTTGTAAATATTTAAATTTAATTTTCAAAGAATTTAGTAATCTGTTTTTTTTTGTGATAAAACGCTGGTGAAAATAAAGTGCAAAAGTGAAATTTGAAAGTAATATAATCTAAGTTTTACTAATGCTTCAGTCCTAAATTATTTGCGTCGATTTTTTTTTATACAATTAAAAAAAACAAGTATAAAATTTGCTATTTTGTTAAAAATATGATGCGAGACAGAATAGTCCGTATCCTAGCGACACATAGTTGTTACTTTCATTCATAAAAAATTATTTCTTTTGCTCTGGCTTATAATTACCGATTTTTTTCATACTGGAACTGGAGATCTTTTTGTATATAAAATATTTTCCTATTTTTTTGTTATGGTTTCAGTACAAATAAGTGGCTGAGCGCTGAAAAAACTATGTTTATTACAAAACAATTAAAATTTTATATTTTTGTCTCTGTCTTACTTAAAATGTTTCCCAAAGCTCCGGAGTGACGCTTTGGTTTTAAGGAGCTCCGGAATTCTGCCCCATATTTGTGCTCGTGTCCTAATTTATGTATTAAACCGAAACAAACGAAGAAAAACATATTAAAAATTAATCTTAAATTTTTTTGTAAACTAAGTTTTTTTGGCAACCTTAGTAAAAACACTAAAGATACTTGCAACAAAGCGGCAATAAGATGACGTAAAAATTCAAGGCTAAATTAAA
Organism: Microlaimidae sp. YZB2_3; assembly: GCA_030248175.1. NCBI lineage: Eukaryota > Metazoa > Nematoda > Chromadorea > Desmodorida > Microlaimidae > Microlaimidae sp. YZB2_3. The sequence continues at coordinate 13,538 of JASAMX010012455.1, forward strand.
ATGAAGGGCGGAGCTCCGGGGCGTTTTTATTTTTACAATTGAAAACTATTTCTGTGCATAAAATAATATAATACTAATACAATAGGTGGCTTTAGTTGACAACTAGTAGTTTTTAATGTTTTACAAAAATATGTCATTAAACCAGTTTTACAAGTCTTGCAGTATCTTTCAGCCAAAAAATATAAAATAAAAAAAGCTGATGCTCACTTAGGAAGTGTTATATCATGAAAAGCCACAAAAAAACTTCAAAAATTTAGTTTCTAAACAAAACCAATATATTTCTTGTTCATAACCACGGAATGTGTATAAAAAAGCTGTTTTACATTTAACTCTAACATAATAATTGGAAATGAATTTGTTTTTATTGCTACATATGTTCCTTGCTTTTATTAATAAAGTTGTTGAAGTTAACAATTCACGTTTATTTTTGGAAAATTTTTAAAATAAAGATCAGCAGAGGACGCAAGTAAGCAATAACTATAATTTGTGGATTTTGCATAATGAATTAAAAAAGCTATGAATAACCATTTAAAACAAAAAATCGAGCAAATAAGTTTTACTATTGAACTATGTTTTTTTGCTTTATTATTTTTTTAAATGGTCTTAGTGCGTTATTTATTATCATAAAAAATGTATTACTTTTTGTTGAATAAACATCAGCGTTTGGCTTATAGGCAAATAAAATCTAGCTTACCTCGATAATTGCAATATTGAATCGACTATTTGACAACAAAACCATTGAAAATTTTTAACGAAAGCGGTTTAATAATAAAGATTAAAACCTTTATTTTTATAATTAATTATCAAGTTACTCAATTTGGAACCCAAACACCAATTCTTTAAGAGATAAAGTTGATTTATTTTTGCATATTTTGTAAAACGGTGGAATTAAAAAAAATCGGCGTTTTTATTTGTTTAAAAAAACACGTCATAACCGCACAATTTTAATTGGTCCGCTCATGTCTGCGTACTAATTTAGGAGGTTAGCCAGATATAATTTAATTATAATTTTCTTAATTTCACGTTTAAAAGCTTTTAATTAAAAAACTTAAAAAAAACAAAATTTAAAAAGGCAATCGTTGATAATAAATATGGTAAAGATATGGTGTTAAAAAATAAAGAAAAAACATCAAATTGTGAGGATAAAATAATTTTTTACGCGATAGGTGCTTTTTTCACAAGGCGTGTGCTCCTAGTTGGTTGACAACGCTCCGTTTAAGTAATAAAAAAACAATTTCTAATAGTGGGGCCCTTTTTCATAAGCGGGTGCGTTTTTTCATAGTCTCTCAGTGTTTTTACACTAGTGGGGCCCTTTTTTCGCAGGTGCATTTCTTCTAGGGTGCGTTCTTTCCTTTTGACTTTTTCCGCCATGGGGCCCTTTTTTCATAGGCGGTGCGTTTTTTCATAGTTTCTTGGCATTTTTACAGTCATCGGGACCTTTTTTCGAGGGTGCGTTTTAACTAGGGTGCTTTTTTTCCATTCCCGATAACTAAAGATTAAAAATTAGAAAATCTACATTTTTCACTTGTTGTTGACTTAATTGTTGAATTAATATTGAAACAAGATTATTGCCAAGTCGGTTTTCATGTCTGCGTTTAATTTTCAATTTTCATTTCATTGGGTAAAAATTGCAATTTTTTTAAACATTTTAAAATTTAAAAACCGCAAAACAAATGTATAAGTTACAGCAACAGGAAATTATGGCAAACAATACTACAGTGATGTGCTTCGGATGATAGAAAATAATGGAAGCCAACAGTTGCGAAGGCACTCACTTTCGAAGTTTATCCAAGGTTTAGAAAAGAAGCTATTAGAATAATTTCAGTTTGCCCTTATTAGTCGGCATACTTCAAGTCCACTGCAGTTAGCTTATGGAAATTAAATTATTATTTAAAACAGAAAAAATTGGTTTATTATTTTAAAACTGTTTGCTTCCATAAAATTGTCCACAAAAAAACACAAAATGGATAAATTTATAAAGCACGTGTACGGAAAAACGATTAAAGGTCTATTCATACTTATGACAAAACGTCTTTTGGACAAAGTCCAAAGGGAAAAGTCCAAAGGGAAAAGTCCAAAAGGAAAAGTCCAAAAGGAAAAGTCCAAAGGACAACGTATTCATACTTCTTTTGTCCTTTGGACTTTTCCCTTTGGATTTTGTCCAAAGGACAAAGTCCAAAGGACTTTTCCCTTTGGACAAGCCAAAACGTCCTTTGGACTTTTCCCTTTGGACTTTTCCCTTTGGATTTTGTCCTTTGGACTTTGTCCAAAGGACAAATTCTGAGTAGCGTTCATACTTCGTCCAAAGTCCAAAGGACGTTTTGGCTTGTCCAAAGGACGTTTTGGTTTGTCCTTTGGACTTTGTCCAAAGGACGTTTTGTCATAAGTATGAATAGACCTTAAAAATAAAATTTCCGTGCTTTTCTACCTTTCAGTGCACTTAAATACGCGAATGTTTATTTGTTATTTTTGATAGATATGTAACAATTTTAGCCACTGAAATGCAAATTTTATTTCAATAGATCAAACCAGTTCAGAATGCTCAAAAACTTTTTTGGTGTTTTTTAAATATTTTAATTAGGTATTTATATATTAGATACCATAAATATATTATATAAATATTAAAACATTTTAAAGAGTGGGATAGGATATGGGTCAAAACACATTAAATTCAAAGACAAATACCTAAGTTGATTGTGACCTTAAAAGTGTAAAGTTTCGAATTTACAGGAAAACTAATTCCTTTCCAAAGACCTTTACAAGATTTTTTTGATTTGGGACAATTTTTAGTTAATATTTTTTACAAGTATTTTTTGCAATTTACACGCATCAATTCGCGTTTTAATAGCTTTTTCTTGGTTAATACCAATTGTTTGCTGGTTAATATTAATGTTTACAACATTAACATTTTAGATAAAACTTTAATCAAATGAAACGAACGAAAACAAACAAAAAAGTCAATAGTTATAATTATTGGTTTTTACGAAACCGGCTGAGTCACACCGGCGTTGCTGTGCTGAGCACGCCAGAGTGACCTGGCCGGCGTGGCCGCACCGGTTTCGTGAATACGGCTCAATACATTCCACGATAGGTACATTTTAACCCGAAAAAATTAATGACAGAGTTTTGTTTTTGTGAAGTTCGAAAAAATCTTTGATTTTTTTCGTAATATCAGGATTATAAATGATACAATTCATTAACGTTGCAGTTATATTGATTAAGATCACAGAAAAAAAACCACAAAAAATGTTCTATCTATGCAATAAACAAAAATTCTAGATTTATCAAACAATGAATTTTTTTAAAATTGTATAATTTCGAAATAACGCACAAAAATTGTCAATCCTTCGCAGATATATGTTTAGACTAATTATGGAATAAAATAACTGGAATGAATTATGTGTGGTTGGGTTTATAAAGACACAATATTTATAAAATTTCTCCCCAATATATTTTGACGGCATAATTGACTGATTTGCTCTGCATAGTTGACTGCACAAGAAAATAGGCAATACATACAATACATCCATAAAACGTAAAATGAGCAGTGAGAAAGTAAGTTTTTATTCTGTGCTCTTAGTGACATTTCTGTGAAGTTTTTGGAAGTCCTTCTCATTTTCGACATGATAATCAAATTCTCTTAGAGTGCAGACATCGTGAGTGCTGATTACATCCTCAAAAATATTGAGCACAACTTCTGGAACTCGGTCTTTTTTATCCAGTCCAGCTTCCGTTTCTAAATCCCTCGTGTATTCCCGGAATCGCATACCCAACTTGTAAATTTTTCTAAAAATAAAAATGTTAGTTTGATCGAATAAATATAAAAATCAAACAAAAAACCAATGCAAACACACGTATAAATTGAAAAGAAAATTTTACAAAAAAATAAACAACATTCATGTTCATTGCGGAGCTTTAAATGCTAGCCAACTAAAAAATGTGATAGCACTGCATGTAAGAAGCTTTTAGGGCTGGTTCACCCCACTATGACAAGTAAACAAGTTTTAAAATTCTACCACAGAAAAAATAATCCACCATTGCCGATTTTTGTCGTTGCCGTTTTTATATGACTTAAAATGCAAATTGCATCCTAATTTAATAGCTTTCGATTGATTAAATTAATTTATATAAATAACATAAAAACTAAAACTACTTGTGTAATTTTTACAATAATGATAAAAATGGTAAGATAGACAAAAGTTTACCGCGGAAGTATTTTTTGATCCAAACATCGAAGTGTATCAGCATTTTCCTTTTCCTTGTAAAACTGGATCGATTTTCCATTCAGCTGCTGATGTTTAAGGTGGTTCAGGATGTATTTGCTTTGAACATGGGCCATGTGACCTTGAGGAACTTGCCGCTGCAGCCCCACAAAAAATAGTGAATCCGGGTAATCAACATGAATCAGCTAAGTAATTTGAACATTGACAAAAAATTAATGACAAATTATTTCAAAAAATTTGTAAAAAAATATCACAGTATGCAGTTTAGCGAGAGGATCTCGCAATTTCTAAAACTTCAAATGGATTATGGGCCTTTAAAGTCGAATTTTCACACCGGAGTCACATGTGATAACGTAGTCCCCGCGCGTTTACAGTATTACTAAAAATATATATTACTATTATATAGTAGTATTATATATTTTTGCAATTACATTGTCACTTGTCACTTCGATGTAAAACTGTTGTCATTTCTCATTCCGGTTCCAAGCTAGGCTTTAGAGACCATTGATTTTAAAAACAAATTCCATATTTTCAAAAACGTTTGTATTAAAGGAATTCATCGGGACGCCGGAGAGCTTCAAACACTTTTCTGTACAAAATATATCAAAACCAGAGAAATTTCATGAGTAAAAACTAAAAAAATGCTTTAATCAATCCACTAATAATCACGTAAAACAGTATGGGGAGAAAGAGGATCAATCAAACTTTTCCGATTATATTTTAAATCCAGCCTTTTTAACAAAAATGTAAAAAATAATCATTTTTAAACGTTATAAAATTGGCCCTATTTTAAAGAAATGATTAATATGATAAAAAACTGCTACAATCAGCTATATTTATTGTTTATTTTTAAAAAGTTTTTAAAATAAGCTATATTAGCTATTTTTTAAAATAAGCTATATTTAAACAGTTTTTAAAATATTGTATATGTTCTTAATTATGTTAAACAGTTTTTAAAAAAGCTATATTTAGTTGTTAAAGAGTTTTGTTTAAAATTATTAATTTTTATGTTCTTGCAGATCATCGATACCTATATGAAAATATCAAAAAAAATTTTAATCAAAAAAATAGTAATTTTTCATACCTGTTTGTACAAAGGTCGAACCAGATTTTCTTCAGTTGAAATTTTTACGTTTTTTAAAAACGGAAAGTCATATTTATAACCCGTTGCTACAATTATGGAGTCAACCTAAAATAAAAAATGTGATATTTATATCATACTAATATCGAAAAAACATAAGTATTGCGAATTAAATAATCAATAGTTACAATCACAGGCAACAAGTGAGAAAAGAAATGGAAAATAAGGTAAGATAAACTTCTTAATGCAACAATTTTATCTCTTCTCCATAGAAAAAAATCCCAGATCTACTCCTCCCAATTTTTCCAAGTTGCAAACCCTAACCCTATCTGGAACTTTGAAAGTGAATCCACTAACTCTCTCTTCCTCTTCATAAGCAAATTTTTAATTATTAAATTATCGGAAATTTCCTAACAAAAAAAAATTAAACAAATTTATAATAAAAATCAATAATTTTACACTTTTTCATTAAATTCGTGCTATTCTACGCACATTGCCAAAACAAACAAAAAAACGAAAAAGACACGAACAATTAAAAAGATAGTCGTCTGGTTATGACATTAATAAATACAACAATTAGAAAAAGTGGCCTATTAAGTCGACATTAAAAATTACCGCTGAGTTGCTATTGTTGTTTTTGTTTTAAAAATATTTTAGATTTCACCCCGATTTGTTAAAAATAAATTTCACTGTAATTAAAACTAGCAAAGTGATTTTTAAAATAAAGCTAAAAACTGGGTGATGTGCAAACTTCGTTGATTTGCAAAACTGAATCGAACAGTAAACAAAAAAAGTAATTAAAAAGTTTGAACAAAAACTGTTTAACATCAAAGACTACATAGCTTATTTAAAAATTTTCTTATAAAATCCGTTATTTTTGCAGCCACTGTCTTTTCAAAAACTAAAATAAAAATATTAGACTTACATTAATAATTTCTCCATTCACTAAAGCAATTCCATTCTTTGTTAATGACTCAACTTTGGGTTTTTGAATAACATTACCCGGAAAAGGAAGAAATTCCCTGTTTTTATTGTGACAAATATAGACCTAAACAAATAGCTGAACTGATCATGATAAAAATACCTATAATAATTATTATCCCCACCACGAAATGATATTGTGTTACAAAATAAGGGTTTAAAAATTATCTCTTGAAACACTAGTCTAAACGAAGAGAAATGTGACTCTTGAATAACTTGGGTATATCTCGGTAATTGACAGATTAATTTATAGGCACTTTGCACTGGAACTCGGTTTATGCATGAAGTATGCAATATACATAAGCGTCACCATAATGGATAATTACCCTATTTCCTACTTATCTTTCGTACTATGCAGATCAACCGATCGAAATTTCGCGCGCTTTTGAGGGTTGATCTGCATACCGCGAAAAATAAGTAAGAGATACGGTAATTATCCATTATGGTGACGCTTATGTATATTTCATACTTCATGTATAAACCGAGTTCCAGTGCAAGGTGTCTATAGTATATGCGTGCTTTTTTCTGCTTGTGAGTGTCTTACATTAAATAAATACTTTATAATTCTAAATGTTAGAACTTTAGTTATTATAAAAAACACATTATTTTTGTAGCGGCCATTATATTTCGTATATTATTAAAAAACCAGGAAGAAGAATTATTTTAAAAGTTACGCACGTTCTTTAATAATATTTAGGACAGCAACGTTGTGCTAATCGTTCCAAGGCACTCCTGTTTTCGTATCAATTATGAATTAACTATTTATTTTTTAGTTTTGAAAAAATATTCCATAAAAATAGTCGGAAAAACGAGCAGGTACAGGCGAAAAAATATAAAGACCATATTAATAAATATTCTTAATGTAAAAAATCAGGTTCACAGCAATTTTTAACACTTGCAAAGTTGCAATTTTTTATATGTTTGAAATAGAAGGTTAAATTTTTAAACATTTATGTTAAAAAAAGTTCTATTTTATATAGCAATTATCAAAAATTGCTGTGAGAATGTTTTAACTAATGTTTAAATTTTTATAGTTAATCCATCAATCTACTCCACATAATTGTTGTTGCTGTATTTTTATAAAGCATTTTTAAGGACAGTTTTACCACTTTTTCAAATTTTATTTTAAAAAAATTGTTTAATAAATGTTTATGTTTAATAATATTTAGTATGTAAAAATATTGTAAAATTGAACTCAAAACCACTTAAAAAGAACTTTGAAAAAAATACTTACATATCCAAACATAAAAATAAGCACAAAAACTTTTTCAGAAAAAAATAGATATAACAAATCTTTGCAACAAATATGCATATTTTTCGTCTTTATTATTTTTTGAAAATGGATTTCTAAGTCAAACAAAATAGCCAAAACTGGGTTATTTAGACATTTTAATGCTTTATACATGTAAACCTTTAGCTGAAAATTAATTTGAGTTTTTTAAAATTTTTTTTTTAAAAACTTTTTTAAACTTTTTTAAAACTTTTAAAACTTGTTTTTTTCTAAACATTCTAATAATTTAACATTGTAATTGTTGTTGTAAATTCTAAAAAAATGATTCAAAAACAGGAGTTTTGCATTTAACCAAACAAATAATTGAACCCAAACAGTGAGTGGCCAACTTAACCACAAGAGGATATAATAATAAAACAATTAAACTTAATTTTAATTAAAATTCAACTTCAAATTTAACATCAATCAAAACTCTACTAATACTGGATTTATATAAATTTATAACCTTTTACGTTGATGGTGGCCAAGATTGTATAACCAGCCAAGATTGTACCATATTACGGTACTATACGAGTTTGAGCGTATTGTTATAAGGCTGGTTCATACTTATAAAAAAACGTCGTTTGGACAAAGTCCAAAGAACGTTTTGTCATCCTTTGGAGAAAGTTCAAAGGACAATTTAAGAAAAGCCAAAACGTCCTTTGGTTAAGCCAAAACGTCCTTTGGTTAAGCCAAAACGTCATTTGGACTTTTTCCTTTGGACGAAGTATGAATGCTATTCGAAATTTGTCTTTTGGACAAAGTCTCAAGGACAAAGTCCAAAGGAAAAGTCTAAAGGACAAAAAAGTATGAACAGGTTGTTCTTTGGAAAAAGTCCAAAAGACGTTTTGACACTTTTTTTGTCCTTTTGACAAAGTCCAAAGGACAAAAGTCCTTTGGACTTTGTTCAAAGAACGTTTTGTCATAAGTATGAACCAGCCTTTAGTGTACGCGCTAGTGATGTGCCCCGGAGCTCCGAGTTTCGGAACTCCGGAATTGAGCTCCGCTTTTAGGAGCTCCGGAGCAACCCCGTAGCTCCGGAGCTCCGTTTTATTTTTGTACTAATTTCATAAATAATTAAAGAGTGATGCCATATATTATTTTGTTAAATTTTTTTGCAAATTCAATTTTTTTCAAAACTTATGTAAACGCTAGAAATAGTCTTTAAAATGTAGATAGAGTAACTTGAAATGTATTGCAAGCTTAAATAAGCTTAAATCGCTCATTTTAGGGGCGGAGCTACAGAGCTCCAGAGCTGCGGAACACTTTTCGCTTTAAGAGGCCGGAGCTCCGGAGCATCATTTTAGAGGGTAGGAACATCACTAGTATGCGCTAAAAAATTGTTAGCTAAAACTATAAACTATAATTAATTATAAACTTTAACGCTTTAAGGCTGGTTCATACTTATGACAAAACGTCCTTTGGACAAAGTCCAAAGGACAAAAGTCCTTTGGATTTTGTCTAAAGGACAAACACAGCGTCAAAACGTTGTTTGGACTTTGTCCTTTGGGTCCAAAGGACGTTTTTACTTGTCCAAAGGACATTTTGGCTTTTCTAAAATTGTCATAAGTATGAACCAGCCTTTAGCTTTAACCCGTTCCCGTAATTGCCTTTTCCTCGGTTACAACCGTGAAACGTTTGCGACTTATGTCATACTTCCGTTATACCTAATTTTTTGCGCGAGTGGTGCCCAGTGAGCAAACAAATTGAAATGATTAAAGCAATAGGGTGGCAATATGCAAATTTTTGTCACGGATACAGAGTATTACGCGTTCCCAGTAATTATTTCTGCGTAAAAATATCTTCGGTAAAAAAACGTTCGACAAATGACATTCTGGTAAAAATACCATCGGGTAATTTAACATTCGGACTAATTGATTATCGATCAATCTAGCTTGATTTTTAGGTTTTACTTAGGTTCAAAAAAAATAAGCCCGAAGGTCAATCAGTCAGATTGTCAAATTACCCGATCGTATTTTTACCAGAATGTTATTTGTAAGGAAGTCAAATGTCGAAGGAATTTTTATGCTGTTATTTTTACGTGGTTATTTTTTTGCCCTAATACTCTTCCCCCTCTCCATGTCTTTAGCTACCAATAGGATTCACAGTATTGGAATTGCCTGGCGCTCTCCACAATTTGTAAGGAGGACGGTTTTGCAAAGCAGAACGCCCACCGCGAAGAGGTCGCTGTAGAATTTACAACGTTGTTCATTGTAATATAATATAAAATAATTTTAAAAATATATATTTGATTGTTAAATATTAAAAAGATAAATTTATAACTAGAATTTTAGCATAAAACCTTATTTATAAATTACCAAAACAATTATATTACGAACAAAGCATGAAGGTAGGGCCCACGTGGAGCCGTATTACATAGGATATTTCATGTTGTAAAAATTTGCATATTGCATACTGCTTTAGCCATTTCAGGTTGCTCGCTCACTGGGTTTTATTCGCGCACAAAAAATTAGGTGTGAATGACGGAAATATGACATAAGCATAAATTATGTATGACGGAAGTAGAACCTAGGTCATGGGAAAAGCTTACCGCGGTAAGGTTTGAAATTTGTCATACGAATTTACAACCACCGTGAGACGAAGATTTTAATTTTGTTGTACGAAGGTTTCACGGTTGTAGCGGGGGAAAAGACCTTCACGGGAATAGGTTAAACTAACGATTTTTGCAGAAGAAGCCACATCGTGAGAAATGTCAATTCCGGAGGGACCAGCCCCAATAATGGCCACAATTTGATTTTTAAAAGTGTCAGGAATACGGTAATACTTGCTGTGAAATATTTTACCAGAATATTTCTCAAAGTTCAGGTCTGGCGGAATATACGGTGTTGTAAAATGTCTACAATTAAAAAATGCGCAAAGTAAATTAATTTAATCCTTACTCTCTGAATATTAATTAATAAAGCTACAATCGTTTTTTTACAAAATACATTTTTTTGCTTAATTTTGCAATGTTTACTTCAAAGCAACAACTAAAATGGGGGGAACGGGACACGAGGGTACTGAACACGAGGGTACTGGACACGAGGGTACTGGACACGAGGGTACTGGACACGAAGGTACTGGGCTTAAAAAAATTGCGTTCACCACAACCTCGTAGCAAAATCGATTCATCATGCAAAGGGGACACGAGGGTACTGGACACGAGGGTACTGACGATAAAAAAATAACCTTTCCCGCAAAAAGCGGGATAAACTTATTGCATAGCAATAGTTTGTTTTACTTTAATATTATTTAGTTTGTTTGACTAACCTGTAAAAGATAGGATTATAAAATTATTGAGAAGACATAAAACAAAAATAATAATTTCATAGCTTTAAAACATTTTCGTGTAATTTGTCTACATTTTCGTGAATTTTTTTATATAATAACTAGGTTTAAAAATGTTGAGAATCCATGAGACGACTCGAAAGATAATAAACATTAAGGTTGCTGTTATGGTTTGATTGTGCTGTCAAAACATTTTTGTGGTTATTTTTCGTTGCGTGTTGAAAAAAATGAATTCATAATAATGCCTTAGGAAAAATAACTGCAAAAATAATTGGAAATAATTCTGCTATTAATAACCTTTCAAAAACATTTTAGTAAAATATTTTCCGAAAAAGAATTGCTTGCCTTTTTTAACAGTAAATTATTCGGTACTTTTTAAAAGCACACTATTATTGAAATATTATGATAAAGTTTAGCTTAATTTTTGGGTTTTGCTTAGGCTTAGGAAAATAAAGTTTACCGTGCAATGGGTTTTGAAGATTCCCAAAGGTCCGTTGTTGGATTGTTTTACTGACGACTCTGCAGACCTGTGCACGGTCTGGAAATGCCCCCCCCGTTTTATTGGAGGATTTGCTCCCCCCCATTTTATTGCCCCCCCCCCCGCCAAAAATGAAAAAGTACCCTAAAATTATGACGCCATTTTTGACCTATGATGACGTCATCATCGCAATTTTTTTGCAGTTTTTAGCCTATTTCAATGTATTTTAAGCCATTTCAGACCTATTTTTACCTTATTTTTGCTTTTTTTTGTCCCTGTTTTCTCTCTTCCCTTCTTTTTTCTCTTTTTTCTCCTTTTTTTTTTCTTCCCCAATGCTTGCCCCCCCCGTTTTATTGCCCCCCCCCCGTTTCAAAAAAGTTGCCCCCCCGCGCCCCCCCCCCCCCGTTTTGGAATTCCCCCCCCGTTTAAACCCCGGGGGGCAGTGCACAGGTCTGCGACTCTGTACTTAGATTTAAATGCATAAAATATCATACATGAAAAATCTAACAATTGTATGCTTTTGGGTTTTAAAAGTTTATTTTGTTTGCCTTGTTTTAAATGATCAAAACATGTGGTATAAATTGTGTGTAAAATAACCTTTAAAAATTTCGTGTTTTAGTATGATGTTGCATTGCATTATATTTAAGCAAAAAAATCGTCGTTACTACATATTGCAAAATCAGCCACAATTCGTATAAAATACATGCGACTGTGATTCATTTTATATTTTAAACAGCAGCCTTCTAACTACAGAATAAGTCACAGTCACGTCTATTTTATAATGACCGTGGTTCATTTTGCCGTAGTAACGACGAAATGTTATTTATAATTAAAAACGAAAGGACTTATGTAACGTTTAATTGTCTACGCGTTAAAACGATTAAAATTTAATTCAGCTCATTCAGTCTAAAAAATTTACATATTTGTGGCAAACGTATTTTTTCTTAGCTCAGTACCCTCGTGTCCGGTACCCTCGTGTCCAGTACTCTCGTGTCCAGTACCCTCGTGTCCAGATACCCTCGTGTCCAGTACCCTCGTGTCCTAGAATCAAAATGGGTCGTTTTCAACTAACGATAAACACATACAAGAACACACATACGAAATAACATTTTACCCTTTGTAACTTTTTTTGCTACGTCTTAAATAAAACGACATAATAATATTTATGACTTTGAAAAAAAAATCAAAGAAAAATTGTCCTTTTATCTACAAAAATTACAAAACAGCTGTGATGTAATGCGTATGTTACATTCCATAATAACAGCAAAATTTTTTACCCGGTGCATATGCAGACTTTGTTGAATATTTCAGTGTACCGAAAACCCCACAGGAAATCTACTACATGTACAGCCCACAATGTATGTCCATTTGTATTAATAGGTTCCACTGATTCCACAACCGTTTTAAACTATAATTAAGCCAAAAATTTTTTTTTCTAAATTTTAAACATTTAAAACTGCAGTATACTAATTTGTGGTGTATATTTGTTTTCACTTTGTTGTCGTTTCCCATCGTTTAAAATGATATTTTTCCAATCCAAAGTCTTGTATGTTTGGAAATCGAACATTAAATTCGATTTTTTTTAATTTAAAAACCTAACACACATTTTTTCAGCTTTTTTTGAATTGAAAAAATTTAATGTTCACCAGGAAGTTGTCTGTAATGTTCACCAGGAAGTTGTCTGTAAGCATGTAAATCCCTAATGGTTTAATTTACAATACATTATTGTAGCTCCCCATAGATTAATCTGGTCCCCAGACCTATACACTGTTCGCAAATGCCCCCTCCACATTATTAGTGGCTGTGCCCCCTCGCCCTTTTAATGCTTTAAAATTTTTTTAAATATTTTTATTGGCGAAGCACATAAAGGACATAAGTTAGTAGAATTTCCCAAAACGTAGTTTAAACTAATAAAATAAATGATTGTTTTTTTATTTGTTTATCATACAGCATAAAGATTAATATACATGTAAATTGGCCTTATTTGCAGGTGGCTTGTTTTTATCCGTTGGTTTGCGGATGTTTAGAGGGAATCTGTCTTCTGCCGTATCGTCTAAAAATTTAGACACAGACGAACCAAAGAGGAAATCGCGGGACTCCGCCAACCTAGCGCAAACTGAATCCAAAAAAGAAAATCAGTGTTAAACTGGGAAATTCTTTTCAAACAGAAAATACGAAAAATCATATGGACCACACGACAAATTGTCGAATTTCGTTTTTCCACTAATCGCTACCTCAGCTAATAACTTTTCAGAATTCTTCTAGAATAGCTAAGAACATTGACTACTGTAGTCGCAACTCGCGATGCAACACCTTATGGCCTAGTTTACATCGGAGTGACAAGTGCATGCAAAGTGACAAAATGTTCACATCGCACTGAAAAGTGACAATAGTACGGTTTAATGTAGAACACCACAGTTATGCTATTTTTACTAAAAGTTGGATATCAAATTAGATATTAATTTTTGTCGGACAAAGTATAGTGCGATCGAAAGCTCAGATTATGACGTATTCAACGGTAATAATTTCATCGTTTACCGGTTGTTTTATTTTGAGATTTAGTTTGATGAATTTCAAGAAGCTTCAAAAAACAGTTTTTGGCCATTTTAAAAATTTGATTCGCTAAGATTTTGCTGCATTTTTATAGAAAGTTAACAAAAAACAGGGGCCAGGCATGCCTTTAGAGTGGTTTGGAGTTAAACTTAATTGGAAAATTTTAAGAAAATTAAAAAAATCGATGTTTTTAAAAGAAAAATCAAATAAAAAAATTCCTGTATTAGTTTTTATAATCAAATACAATTCAAAGTATTGATTGGATTTGTGTCTAACTATTTCTAAACTTTCATTAAAATCTGAGCGAATCATTTTTTTTAAATTTTCATTTAAAGTTTTTTGATTTTACGCCGAGAAACTACATTTCCAAACGTTTGTTTAAAACCAGCTCTTTAAGGAAGGACGTTTTGATATGCCAGTAGCTGAGACGGTTAGAGCGTCGGACTCAAATTACGGAGACCGTAGTTTCGAAGCTCCAGCAGGGAATATTTTTAACGTCAAATTTTTTTTTTTATTTTGAACTTTTTTAATTAAAAAAGTCTTCATTATTCAAGATACGCTAAAAAGGAAAAAATGAAAAAAATGGAATATTTTTGGTAATAAATTTTATTAATGTGTTGTATTTTTGACAGTTACTTTATTGGTGTCATTTATAATGATTGTGGACGATAACAATTTTTTAAAGAAAAATGAATGTCAAAAATTAAATAAGCAGATCAAATTACGTTAGAAAAGTTAATTAGAAAGAGATGTGCCGTCCAAAATCAAACTGTGGTGTTCTACCTTAAACGACTGCGGAACGTGTTGTCACTTGTCACTTTGGTGTGAACGAGCCTTAGAATAGCATTTTTTTTCTTTTTAAATAATTAAAAGATAATTAAAACTGGGAAATAAGGTATTTGTTGTCAAGGAAGTAGATAGCTTATCTTACATATTTAAAAAAATATTACATTATTTATATGTTTAATTTAAAAAAATTAAATTTTTACAGCAATAAAACTAATTTTACGTATTTCAAAAACACAAACAAGAAAAACCATTACATATTATAACAATCATGGTGGTTACAACAAAAGACGCAACAAAGGATGCCTAAATGTTGTCTTTATAACTGCCGGCGCATATTTTCTGTTTGCTTTAACTCGCGTATACTTGTTTTATCCATGCGTTTATGTATTTTATAGCCCTATTCGCGGAAACAAAAGATTATGATCTGACAGAATGTAAGCACCAAGAATAATATATGCTTCTCCAGCTATGATTCATGAGCCCTATGCAATAAAAATTTTGCGAATTTTAAGAAAAATATTGAACTTCAAAAAATCGACATAATTAAAACTATAAATTAATGGAAAAAAATAAGAAATAGTCCAGTTGGTAAATGACGCTCCGAAAAAATACTGCAGACAAAATTTTTTTTGCTAATATTTATCTGCGAAAAAGTTTGGATAATCAAACTGAGCCAATCATATAGGAAATTTGGCAATCTTTAAGAACATACCATTAAATTCTAAATGCACTATTATAAAATTTTAATCGTAGACTTAATTTTAATCATTTTAAATCGGAACAAAAAACCTTCTTTTCCTTGTTGACAAAAAATAAAGTTTTCCCTGTTAAATTAGAAAAATACATTTTATATTGTATTTTTGAAAAAAAAAATCAATTTCTGCACGAATATATCTTTTGTAAAACTACATTTCGGTAAAATACCGTTTGGAAAAAATAACTTTCCAGTCCGACTTGACACACCCCATACTAACTCTGAAATAGTGTTGTAAAAAGTTACTTTTACTTTTACTTAAAGTAATAAAAGTAACGGATTTTGGATTACTTTTACTTTTAATTTTTACTCGACTTTTAAAATTTCAAATACTTTTACTTTTACTCTTACTCGACTTTTGAAATTTCAAATACTTTGACTTTTACTCTTACTCGGATTTTCCACTGCAAATACTTAAATTAATTTAAGTAAAGCTTAAGTAATTTCAATGGGTTGATTTCCTATGGGCTTGTTGTAAAGTAAATGGCAAAAGACAATTTTTTATGCCGCTAACACGCTAAAACCATTTATTTTGACTAAAAAACTTATTAAAATGATAATTATGCATAAAATTAGCAAAAAAACTTTAGAACGGAGCTCTGAAGACTTCAAAAATTCGGTATTTGTGCTCCGGTTCAAAATTACTTTTATTATACTTTTACTCTTACTTTTACTTAAAAAAATAGGTCTTACTTTTACTTTTACTTTACTTAAATAAAATTTTGACCATTACTTTTACTTTTACTTTACTTAAATTAAAAAAATCACAAATTACTTTTACTCTTACTTTACTTAAATTAAAATTTTTCAATTTACTTTTACTTTTACTTAAAATAATTCAAAATCAATACTTTTAACAACACTACTCTGAAATGAACATCATACTAAACATTCAATTAGCTCAGCGCAAATTATGCTTATGCAAATTAAAGACATCATATTCAAATTATTTACTACGTATAAATTCATAAATTTAGTGAATTTCTTGAGTGTGAAGACGTTGGATTCTTGTCACGAACTGTCGAGCGCTGTGAAAGCGCGCGGTTTCATCAATGCGCACGCGGCTGTGCCTAGAAAGACTGAGTTCACGTCAGCATTTTAAGGACCCTCAAAATGTCATATAGTATTCGTGATCACGTCATGTGTATGTTTTGCTCTGTGGGAATGGTTGTGGGAGGAGCTGTTAGAATCGCTTTTAGCCAATTAGCACTTGGGAAAAAATTGCATCTTCAATGAATGAAAGATCTCCATTTTTTCCCAAGCCCTAATTGGCTAAAAATGATTCTATAAGGTCATTACTTTGTGAAGGTCTTTCACACTGAACAATTTCCAATTAAATAGGAGAGTTTTAACTATCGTGTTAATAGCGCACATAACAGCACAACACAGAAATGAATTTACGTATCACGATAGTCAAAACTCTCCCATTTAAACGGAAATTGTTCAGTGTGACTATTTTTTACAGATTTACAATGTATGAGAATCACTTTTAGCCAATGGTGTTATGAAAAGGAGATCTTTCATTCATTAGAGATTAATTTTTTCTTAAGCACTAATTGGCTAAAAATGATTCTATTAGCTCCTTTCACAACCATTTTTACAGAGCAAAACATATTTGACGTGATCACGAATACTATATGACATTTTGGG
>JASAMX010012456.1:0-42500 GCA_030248175.1 Microlaimidae sp. YZB2_3
ATTATAGATTTTTCAAATTTTCTTGTTACTTGTAAAACAGGTATACTGAAATTATAAAAAATAATTAATATTAAACCCGAAGGTTATGTGGAAGCGACAAATCTAACAAGCCATGGTTTTTTTGCATAAAAGTCGTAAACAAATACTAATTTCGAAAATGACCGTTTTATTTTTTTCCTTTTTCTTACAATGAATGATAAGTCGATTTGCAATTTGCTTTCTTAATAATGTTAATTTTATTTTTTTTAAGTTTTTCATTTGCAACACTTATAACAATAATGCAATAAACAAAAATGGTTTGCAAGTATTTCTTAAAAATAAACAGAATTAAAAATAATTAATATAATTTCAAATAAAAATTAAATAAACAGCGCTTAATTCTCACTTGTAAGAAGATTTTGTAAATTTCAGTAATGTTTAAGCCATTCCAAATAAATTATAAATGGACTGGTTTGCAGTTCTCCAAAATGAAAATTTGCTTATTTGTGGACCGAAATTAGGTAAATTTGCAGTTTCAAAGTATTATCAAAATTTTAAGGCCGTTTGAAACACGCTATAAAATTTTAAAATAAAGTTTTTAAGGGTTTTTGCTAAAACACGTTCGTTTTTTTTTGATTTGTCGCTACCTCGTCGATTTGGGTTTCGTCTAAAGTAAAAATTTCATAAATTCTTTAATAACGAAAGTAGTTCAAACTTTTCGTAATTTAAAATATTTAACACTAAACAACAAGAAAATGTTTTGCGTAAATGTTATTGTTTTCTTCGGTTTGTTGAAAAGTTAAAAAATTACACAGACATATAGGTTTATTGACATAAATTATTTAAACGCATACAATATTGCTCGATTATTTCGCTTTATTTTTATATTAAAACTTAAAAGTTATATTATAGGTACCTTGCACTGGAACTCGGTTTATATGAAGTATGCAATACAGTATACATAAGCGTCACCATAATGGATAATTACCGTATCTCCCCTACTTATCTTTCGTAGTATGCAGATCAACCGATCGAAATTTCGTGCCCTTTCGGTCCGTTGATCTGCATACTACGAAAGATAAGTAGGAGATACGATAATTATCTATTATGGTGACACTTATGTATATTGCATACTTCATGTACAAACCGAGTTCCAGTGCAAGGTGTCTATAAGAAGAATAATATTTGTTTTTGCTAATAATATGCTTGTATTTATCATTGATCCGTGGGGGGTGGTTGACAGATCCTTGGTTAAAAAGATGCAAATGACAAAAAATAATCCTGAACTTTATAATATCGCTGGATTTATACAACATTCGAAATATTTTAAATATGTGTTTGTGTTATTAAGTTTTAAACCTAAGTAATTCTGGCGGTAATATATTACAATTTTTGCATATAACCCCATGAAATGAAATATAAAACCTAATAAAACACATTTCAAGATTAAATTTAAAAATACAATTGTTTTCAAAAAAGGTAAAATACGCATCGTTTAAGCTGTAAAAAACGAAAAAAAAAACATAAAAAAAACCCACAACACTCAGAGCCAGATCTCCTTTTTCGTTTTAGAAATCTTAGTGGACAGTAGCACTTTCACTGAAAGTTATTTCAATAAAGGTAGAGCCCTTTAAATGATGGAGTTTGTGATAAATATTTTTAACAGGTGAAACGAATTTAAAAATGTCTTATGTTCTTGGCTTTTCAAAAATATTTTAATAGTTTTGATCCGCCAAAAATTCACCGAGTTTTACCGTCAAAAATAAAAAAAAACCCACAAAACCTAATTTTTTTCTTACCAAAAATCGAATTTTACATCTCAATTTAAATGAAATAATTTTCATCATTATTATTACCACGTCATTTTGGAAACATTAAAAACACAAAAAACCATACAAGCATACAAGAAATAGCGTACATTTTTGGAGATCAGCTGCTACACAACTTTAACACCCATGCCAACTCGGGGTGGTATTTTTTAAAAATCACCATGCTAAAGTTATTGGAAATATAATACAGTTTGGGTTGTAATCCACTTTTAGAGGACACAAAATAGGGATGGTGTTGTAAAAAATATATTTGTTAAAAGAATTTGAAAAATTTGGTAAAATAAGAACATATATTGGGTTTTAACCACATAGTTTACAGTTTTTGATTTTATAAATAATTTTAGTCTACTCGAATTAATTTTAGTTTAAATACTATAGTAGAATTATTTTAGTATGCTAGTAAGAAACTTCTAATTCTATTATAGTACAGTATATGTAGTATAGATCGATCGGCTTTAATTCTAGTATAGTATAGTATAGTATAATATGTCCAGTTTTAATTCTAGTATAGTATAGTAAAAATTAAAAACGCCAAAATAATTCTAATATAGCAGTATAATATCACTTCAGAATTTTAAGGACCCTCAAAATGTCATATACTGTAGTATTTGTGATCACGTCATATTTTTTTATTTTTAACTGTTAAACAGAAATTTTTGCTATATTGTTTATAGTTAAAAAAGTTTATAATTGCATTTCTTAATTTTCCCCGTATTGAGCGTGCAGTGTTTTTTGTGTTTTTGTATAAATTTTTACGAAATTTTCTCTGCTGTTGAACCTAAGGCAAAAAATATAAAACAAGGCACATTTAAATTTAAGTGCATTGACTAAAATATATTTACATCCGTATGTTTATCACCAGAGTTGTTGAGCTGAAATACAAAATTTAAAAAATAAGGAACATTTTCTTCTCCATGTAGCAGCAAGAATGAACATAGAAAGCTTGAGCAATTTTAAAACTGTGCTAATCAAACGATATTCAAACCATTTGTTCTTTTTCCAGGTTTGCAGAAGTAAGTTTTAAGCTGCTGATTGCTTCAAACATAGCTATCGTAACCAGCATAGTCCATAACCAGCGACTGGCGTGAACTTATTGTACAACCATTTGTACAAAGCGTGGTGACGATTTTTTTCCATATGGTACTTGCCAGGAAGAAGGGCAAAGTCGAATCAGGTAGATCAAAGGAATATAATTTTAATCCTTTGATCCATCCAAACCAACAACCCCTCCCAAAAATCCAGCGCCTCCAGACGTGTGTGTGTGTGTGTGTGTGTGTGTGTGTGTGTGTGTGTGTGTGTGTGTGTGTGTGTGTGTGTGTGTGTGTGTGTGTGTGTGTGTGTGTGTGTGTGTGTGTGTGTGTGTGTTGGCGCTGAAACGCCAAGGGTTGTTGGTTTGGATGGATCAAAGGATTAAAATTATATTCCTTTGATCTACCTGATTCGACTTTGCCCTTCTTCCTGGCAAGTACCATATGGAAAAAAATCGTCACCACGCTTTGTACAAATGGTTGTACAATAAGTTTATGCTAGTCTGCTTGCTTATGGACCATGCTGGTTATGATAGCTATGTCTGAAGCAATCAACAGCTTAAAACTTACCTCTGCAAACGTAGAAAAAGAACAAATGGTTTGAATATGGTTTGATTAGCACAGTTTTAAAGTTGCTCAAGCTTTCCATGTTCATTCTTGCTGCTACATGGAGAAGAAAATGTTCCTTATTTTTTAAATTTTTATTTTTCAGCTCAACAACTTCGTGAACATACGGATGTAAATGTATATTTAGTCAATGCACTTAAATTTAAATGTGCCTTGCTTTATATATTTCGCCTTAGGTTCAACAGCAGATAAATTTTAAAAAATTTATACAAAAACACAAAAAACACTGCACGCTCAATACGGGGAAAATTAAGAAATGCAATTATAAACTTTTTTAACTATAAACAATATAGCAAAAATTTCTGTTTAACAGTTAAAAATAAAAAAAATATGACGTGATCACGAATACTACAGTATATGACATTTTGAGGGTCCTTAAAATTCTGAAGTGATATTATACTGCTATATTAGAATTATTTTGGCCTTTTTAATTTTTACTATACTATACTAGAATTAAAACCGGACATATTATACTATACTATACTATACTAGAATTAAAGCCGATCGATCTATACTACATATACTGTACTATAATAGAATTAGAAGTTTCTTACTAGCATACTAAAATAATTCTACTATAGTATTTAAACTAAAATTAATTGGAGTAAACTAAAATTATTTATAAAATTAAAATAATAAAATAATGAATTTTTTTATTAAATTTATCAAATTCTTTTAACAACTTTATTTTTTACTACACCGTTTTCATTTTGTGTCATCTAAATGTAGATTACAACCCGATCTGTACATACGTTATTTCTTGTGCTTGTGTGGTTTTTTGTGTTTTTAATGTTTCCAAAATGATGTGGTAATAATAATGATGAAAATTATTTAATTCAAATCGATATGTAGAAATTTCTTTTTTTTTGGTAAGAAAAAAATTAAGTTTTGTGGTTTTTTTATTTTTTAACGGTAAAACTCGGTAAATTTTTGGCGATCAAAACTATTAAAATATTTTTTAAAAGCCAAGAACATTAGAAATTCTTAAAATTCTTTTCACCAGTTAAAAAATTTTAATCACAAACCCCATCATTTAAAGGACTCTACCTTTATTGAAATAGCTTTGAGCTAAAGTGCCACCGTCCACTAAGATTTCTAAAAACGAAAAAGGAGATCTGGCTCTGAGTGTTGTGGGTTTTTTTTATGTTTTTTTTTTCGTTTTTTACAGCTTAAACTATGTGTATTTTACCTTTTTTGAAAACAATTGTATTTTTAAATTTAATCTTGAAATGTGTTTTATTAGGTTTTATATTTCATTTCATGGGGTTATATGCAAAAATTGTAATATATTACCGCCAGAATTACTTAGGTTTAAGTCAAACACAAACACATATTTAAAATATTTCGATGTTGTATAAATCCAGCGATATTATAAACTTCAGGATTATTTTTTGTCATTTGCATCTTTTTAACCAAGGATCTGTCAACCACCCCCCACGGATCAATGATAAATACAAGCATATTATTAGCAAAAACAAATATTATTCTATATGCACCTTGCATTGGAACTCGGTTTATACATGAAGTATGCAATATACATAAGTGTCCCCATGATGGATAATTACCGTCCCTCCTACTCATCTTTTGTAGTATGCAGATCAACGGACCGAAAAGGCACGAAATTTCGATCGGTTGATCTGCATACTACGAAAGATAAGTAGGGGAGATACGGTAATTATCCATTATGGTGACACCTATGTATACTGTATTGCATACTTCATATATAAACCGAGTTCCAGTGCAAGGTACCTATAATATAACTTTTAAGTTTTAATATAAAAATAAAGCGAAATAATCGAGCAATATTGTATGCGTTTAAATAAATTTATGTCATAAATTATATCCGTGTAGATTTTTTAACTTTTGCAACAAACCAAAGAAAACAACAACATTTACTAAAACACTTTGTTGTTTAAGTGTTGAATAATTTTGAATTACGTAAAAATTTTGAACTACTTTCGTTATTAAAGAATTTAATGCAATTTTTACTTTATACTAAACCGAAATCCCACGAGGTAGCGACAAATACAAAAACGAAATTGTTTTAACAAAACCCCTTGAAAACTTTATTTTAAAATTATATAGCGTGTTCCAAAAGGCCTTAAAATTTTGATAATAACTTTGAAACTGCAAATTTACCTTAATTTCGGTCCACAAATAAGCAAATTTTCATTTTGGAGAACTGCCAACCAGTCCATATATAACTAACTATATTTGGAATGGCTTAAACATTATTGAAACGTACAAAATCTTCTTACAAATGAAAATTAAGCGCTGTTTATTTAATTTTTATTTGAAATTATATTAATTATTTTTAATTCTGTTTATTTTTAAGAAATACTTGCAAACCATTTTTGTTTATTGCATTATTGTTATAAGTGTTGCAAATGAAAAACTAAAAAAAAAATAAAATTAACATTATTAAGAAAGCAAATTGCAAATCGACTTATCATTCATTGTAAGAAAAAGGAAAAAAATAAAACGGTCATTTTTGAAATTAGTATTTGTTTACGACTTTTATGCAAAAAAACCATGGCTTGTTAGATTTGTCGCTTCCACATAACCTTCGGGTTTAGAATTAATTATTTTTTATAATTTCAGTATACCTGTTTTACAAGTAACAAGAAAATTTCAAAATCTATAATATACTATACTACACTGGAATTAAACTCATAGGTCTTATACTATACTATATACTATACTATACTAGAATTAGAATCGCAGGTCTTATACTGTAATATATTATACTAGAATTAAAATTTAATTTTAGTAGGCATCCCTGATAGACACGTGGCAGTAAACTCAGTTACCTTCCACTTGTGATACTTCCCGCAAAACTAAACTCCGGAGCTCCGTTTGTTTTTTTTTAAATTTTTTTGTAAACTAATTATTTTTTCCTTGAAATTTTTTTATGCACAAATTAATTGGAACGGTGATTTTTTAAACCCCACTTTTTCACAAAATAGTTCATACTAAAATCAACCAATTTTATCCGTTAAAATTAGAATTTTTGTTGATGATTATGATTAAAATGAATATTTTCGTAATTTTTATATTTTTGTTCTTAAATATTTTGATTCCGTATTACTAGTCATCGAAATAAGTCATTAAAATTTGCCTGTGTTATTTTGTTTTTGCAATGAATTTTATTTATTTTTTATTTCATACAATTATAAAAACAAATTACTAAAAAATTAATCGTGATATTTTATGTCAATATTAAATCAGAATTTTAAATTGAATTTTTATACTTTTCATAGCCTCAAAACTCAAATATTCAGTTTTTAACAAAAGCCCCCGAGAGAAACAACCCTTAATGGCAATATTATATAAACGCAAGACACGTCGTAAAAATGAATAAACAAAATTTTAGCTTAAGAATCTACAAAAATGTATTTAAAATTATAGCATGTGAAAGTCTTGGTTTTTTTAAAATATAAAGTTGTTTGAGGGCTTTTTTCATTTTTTATGTTTTATAAACTTTAGCGTTTTTAGGGCTATATGTTGTTTAAGACATACGCCTGAAAATAATTATTTTCTATTGAGTGATGATTATTTTGCGAGATTTCTGTGTGTTTTTTGTCCCTTGTTTGTGTCGGCTGATGCAAACCAGGGAGGGACAAAATACATTTTTCTTATAAATTTAACTCAAATCTTTAAGAAATACTTGGTGAAGATTGTGCTAACAGCTAAAATATATAACACATAATAAAGAGAGAAAAATTTAAACCCTACTTAGCTTAGTTAATTAGACCCTAGTGAAGACAGTCAATGTGTCTAAGCAATATATGAAGTCAAAAATCATAATATAATTACGGTTATATTATATAATATTCATTTTTGTTTTTGGATCGGTTGGATTTGGAGATGATTTATGCAACACGCAAAAATAATATGCAAACAGTAATACATCAATATGTATATTTTTAAAAATATGTACATAATAAAAAGTGTTTTATGCGTCCAATCAAACGTCCAGTCTATTGCGCCCAACTGATGCTGATGCGGGACCGGGACACTCCGCTCCGAGGACAATTCGCTCCCTGGACAATTCGCTCCCGGACAATTCGCTCCCGGACAATTCGCTCCCGGACAATTCGCTCCCGGACAATTCGCTCCCGGACAATTCGCTCCCGGACAATTCGCTCCCGGACAATTCGCTCCCGGGACAATTCGCTCCCGGCAGATATCGCTCCCGGGACAATTCGCTTCCTGGGAAAATCAATTCTTGCAGAAATTGTAGGAGGGACAATTCGCTCCCTGAACAATTCGCTCCCGGAAAAATTCTCTTCCTGCCCAATTCGCTCGCGGACTTTTTATAAATGGAAATCTTACCAAACCTACTTCATTAGGGACAATTCGTTCCCTGGACAATTCGCTTCTTGGACTTTTAATAAACTTGATTCTTATAAAACTTTCCTTATTGGGAGACAATCGGGTCCTAGTACAAAATGTTTTCTGGACAGTTCGTTTGCTTCATCTGGAAGAACAATTTTTTGTGAAATTGTAAGGAAGTATTTTGCTGCCGTTATTTCTAATAAACATAATTTTTATAAATCATATTTTGTTTGGGGCAACTTGCTTCTAAAAATTTTTAATTTTCTTATATTTATTTAATTGTATTTATATTTATTTCTTTTTTTATTTATTTATATTTAATTAAATATTGTTTTTTTGCAAAAGATAAGATGGCTGCCAGAGCTTTCCTCCAAAACTAGTCACTTCCACAGGATATCTCGCCAGTGCAATTTTTAATGAATAACTCATTTTCACTACTTTTGTCTGTTGTTTGTGGTTATTGGTTTTCTAATTATAGTAAACAATAAACGATTGCACGGATTAAAAAAATCAAATAGATTTGATTCGTTGCTAAAAATATATTTCGCCAATAAATTAACACAAAAGAGTTTTTATAAGATTTTTTAAAAATCAATGATTACATTGCTGACGAAATTAATGGGCTCGCTTAAAAATAAGTGAGCATAACGGAATGCTTAATTTTTGTATATTATATTGTGTTTATAAAAAACATTTATTTTTTTATTATTTTAAAATCTATTTTGATTTTTTAAAACAATAACTAAAAGCTAAATTAATGTTTAAATTGTTAGCTTAAATTAAATGAATTTTGATTTGCTAGTTTAAAGAAGCAATATACTATTTTTAGTTTGATTTTTATTTGTGTCAATCAAGGATTATATTAATGACTAGATAACAATTGCATTAAAAATATAATTATATTCCAAAAATTTTTCTTACAGAAAAAATAAGTTGTATTGAAAATAAACTATAATTCTCGCAATAATCAATGATATTTATTAAAAAATAACAGTTGTTTTTTTGGTGCAAACGAAATTTGTTTCTTATGAAACCTTTTCCAAAATGACGAATTTCTTATGAAAGGATACAAATAAACTTCAAGAAAATATAGTCCAAGTTCCAAAAAGGTTTAATTATTTTTCAACTTTAAAAGTTCAAGATTTTAATTCATTTTGTTATTTTCTTTCTGTTCTAAATATTATACGAACTAGTCATGGTACCCTGAGCTTTTTGCTCCGGATTTTTTGCTTCGGAACTCTATACAAACTCTCGGAGTTCCACCTTATTTTTGTACTAACTTTGTAAATAATTAAAAAGCAATACCAGTTAATATTTTGTCAAATTTTGTTTTGGAACATTTTTTAAACTTTTAGACATCAAGAACCTCAAAAGGAACTTCATTAAGGAACCTCAAAATGTCATATAGCATTTGTGATGCCGTCATATATGTTTTGCTCTGTGAAATTGGTTGTGGGAGGAGCTGTTTTAATTAATTAATGCTTAAGAATAATTGATCTCCAATGAATGAGAGATCGCCCATTTTTTTCCTAAGCGCTAATTGGCTAAAAGTAATTCTATAACGTCAAAACCCTGTTGGGATCCTTAACACTGACCAACTTCCGTTTAAATGGTAGGGTTTTCACCATCATTGATTGATTGCAAGCTGTTAACACTTTACTGGAATATCATCACATAAGTGTCATCCTGTCAAGCAAAAAAGAAAATTATTAGAAAGAATTATTATTGATTGCAAAGTACATTTGTGTTTGAATGAACTGGTAATGGGAAAAAAGTAACTGCTCATTACTTACAAAAATACTGATGGTTAGATTTAATTGAAGCCATCTATTGATTATTATGATTTTATACTAGTTATTTTGATTTTACTAATACTCACTTGCTTAAAGTGCATACTTGTTATGCTTTAGTGAGCTTCCCGCATTTGGCAAAAATATATTATGTTATGTTATGTTATCATAATAAAAACTATAAAGAAAATAGTCCTTAAAATGCGGGTAAAACAATTTAAAGCATTTTTTAGTTTAAGTAAGTTTGAATGATATTAGAGGTAGCAACATCATTAAATCGAAAGCTTAATTAAAAAAACTGAGCGCTGCAGAGCCAGAGAATGAACCCGGCGGCGAATTATTGCATGCACTGCAGATAACCCGGAGGAGATTTGCAAAACACAAATATTATCATTATTAATCATAATTATTATTATTATTATTTCCTTACCAAAGAATTAAAACCGTAAACATTTGATAAAAAAAGAAAAAAAAGATTATTTATAACAATAATAAAAAACTAAATTATTAATTAATACAAAGCTGTTTTAAAAGACACTCGTAAAACTTATTTTATATAAAATGTAAAACATGAAAATTACATTCACGAAATTTTAAATTTTTCCTTAAACATCTTTAAGATTTTCACATAAGTTAAGCCAAAAATGTGTGAAACAGTATGTCGGGAGGCAATTGCCGACTTTTTGTTTTTTAATATTAACAAATAACATAACTGTTGGTTGCCGAGTTAAATAAAAGAGAACGATTTAACAAAATTTATTTGAAATTTATTCCGGAAGCTAATTTTTTTGGAAAAAAATTAAAAAGGCTTACACAAGTTGCGCTTAAAAAACCCTGCAAGTGAGGAGATGAGCGATTCATTTCTAAAAAATTAGATGTCCAAGGAGCAAACTGTCCCTAATGAGATATGTTAAGAAGGAACTTCACTTAGGAAATCTTGAGAGCGAATTATCCAGGGAGCGAATTATCCCCAATAAAGTAGGTTTGATAAGAAGTACGTTTACAAAAACTCCCGGGAGCGAATTGGACAGGGAGAAAATTTTCCAGGGAGC
The DNA here is from genome assembly GCA_030248175.1 of Microlaimidae sp. YZB2_3. NCBI lineage: Eukaryota > Metazoa > Nematoda > Chromadorea > Desmodorida > Microlaimidae > Microlaimidae sp. YZB2_3. The sequence continues at coordinate 10,644 of JASAMX010012456.1, forward strand.
GAATTGTTCTGCCTACAATTTATCCAAAAATTGATTTTCGTAGGGAGCTAATTGTCTCGGGAGTGAATTGTCCCGGGAATGAATTGTCCAGAAGTGAATTGTCTCGGGAGCGAATAGTCCGGGAGCGAATTGGCGGGAGCGAATCGTCCCCAATTCTGCTGATGCATAAATAACACCGTATGCAAATTCATGAGTTCAACAACAGTGCGCTTTAATTAAGGTTCTTTCTAGTTATAGAACAGTAAATGTGTTCGAGAAATATATGAAGTGATATATTTTGTCTTTATTATGATAATTATATTTTTGGTAAAATAACCATTCTAGTTGCTTTAGAGATACTGAAGAACTTAAAAGCTGGTTATTAAAGGAGCACTGTCACAAATCAAATTCCTATAACGCCCGAACCGGACTGCTCCTTTAATACCAAACCAACCTAACTCAAATTTGATATTTAGAGTGCTTCACTACAAGGCTACAACATTTTTAAATTTCAGCTGAATCGGTTCAGTATTAAAGGAGCAGTCCGGTTCGGGCGTTATAGGAATTTGATTTGTGACAGTGCTCCTTTAATAACCAGCTTTTTTTAAATTTTATTTTCGGTTTTTTTATAGCTAGAATTTTTAATTTTGCAAATAACATCAAATAAGCTTTTAAAATTATATTTGTTTTTTAGTGAAATATTCTGTTACAGTTCAAATCTGATTGACCTCATAAAATTTCATTAGTAGGTGAGAAGGTGAATTAAAATTTGGATGCAATGCAGTTATGATGTCTAAATAACAATTAAATCGCATTTTTTAAAATGCCGCTTTTACACAAACTATAAAGAAATCAGTAAAACCCACGCTTTAAAAAAATTGACATTTCTGTTCCAAATTAATGAATCTGACAAAAATATTCGTTAAAGTAAAAAAAATCTAGTTCCATGAAGTCAAATTTTAATGTGTATAACTTTTTGCTGCGCTAAAAAATGAATATTTTTTGCAACTGTAACAATTTATATTTTTACTTGTTCGAAAGCTTGTTATACAAATTCAATCTCTTTGAACATATTAGTTATGAATGAATAAACTTGATTAATGAAATCATTAATAAACTGGATTAATCATTAGTGTTAAACCATTTTTGCTTAAAGTTTTGAGTTGCTTTGTTAGTACAGTAAATAGTCAATTTATTAATGCAAGTTATCAAGGTTAGTCAGATATAAAATGCATATAGCTTTTGTATTATATTCTTCTAAAATCTTTTTATTGAAGCGCAAAGAACGTCAAAAGATGAAAATAATTTTTTTATAAAAACCTTCATTTATGACAGGCGCATAAACTTAAAAATCGGTATTTTTAACAAAAAAAGTCAGTAATAAAAAACAGCATTTTTTATTTTATCTGCTTAATAACGACCAATTTTAAAATACAAAATAGGCAACATAGAGTACATTATATGCGATTTATTTTTGACGTTCTTTCAAATTTTATGAGCAAATAAGCTGTTTTTTAAGAGGATTTCGAGAATAATGAGAACAAACGTTAAAAAAAAAAACAAATTTTATCTTTTTTAAGTTTTTTCGGCGGTTAAAATATATTTAACTGACTTCGTAGAATTGTATAGGGGGCACAAGAAGACTAACTAAATTGTGCCGTTATGACGTCTTTTTTAAAACCAATTACAAGGCAAAAGCTTTTCACATACCTTTTTATAAAATATTCAAAATACATATTAACATTAATTTTTAAAACGACTGGCATTTTGCTTTAAATTGAGTAAATTACTAAATAATTGTTAAAATAAGTATTTAATATTTAATACTAAACCGCATTTTTACAATTTTAGCATTTTAAATTTTTTTGTTTTTAAATAGTTGATTAAAAAAATTGCAATTTATCAAGGTCAGAGGTTTAATTTGCCTGTTACATAATTTTTTTGTATATCGTAATTTGTTTTTCTCGCCCCCCCCCCCCAGCCTCCTCTTCTCTCTCCTATTTTTCGTGAAGGAATAGTTTGTTTTAAGTAGCATAAATGTAATAAATTTAGTATCGGCATGGCTAGACTTAATTTTTCTTTTCTTAATTTTTTTCAATAGCCGCGAAATGATTTATGATTTACTTTTTAAAACGTTTTTTCAGCCCGTAAAAACTTAATTTTTGATATCTATACTTGAACTATATATATACATTATTTTTGAGAACCCAACTTTACGGCTTCAGTAAATAAAATTTATAAATTTTAAAGATTGCTTTTTAAAAAAATGATCATTATAGTAATAAAAAATAAAAGTTTCAAAATTATTGTTGAATAAACGTCTTTCACTGTACGAGAGAGGGTACAAAAGAAAAAATAGTTGAAAAAATCATAATTTTCTAAGTTTCTTTAGTTTAAACCTTTACTTAATTAAAATTGCTACACGATTATTTATGTTTCATCATGTTGAAGTGTTTTAATATATCAGTTTGTGCTAAATATATTTTGGTTTTTTGATTAAACACTACAAATAGTTAGAAATCATCACTAAAATGGTATTTTTGTAAACAATGATTTCGATTTAGCAAAAATAAAGTTAAAATTTGTGCTTTAAAACTAATTTCAAACCTACATAGGTTTTTTAAGTTTTTGATTGTAAATTATTCGAAATTTAAAAATTAATTTTAAAAAGTCCATTCCAAACTTTTAAATAGAAGCATTTTCTCTAATTGAAACATTGAAAAAGTGAGAACCTAGCACGCCAACAGCGCCGTACCTATGAAGCGGTAAAAAAACTTAAAATCTCCAAAAAATAATTTTGCCTTTGTAATAAAAAAAAGTTTTAAAAAAATTTATAGTGATTGTGAACTAATAAATATTTGAAATCGTAAAATGTACTAAAGATAAATTCTATCAGGGTGAAAATAAACGAGTGGTAAAGTAACCACTCGTTTGTTGAGAAAATATCATGTGCAGAGAAACACATGACGCAACTACATAATAATTCATTACATAACCGCTGAAAACTTTTTTAAAATTTTTCTCGCTTAGGGGTTTATTGTTTATTTCTTCCTGGCGTAGAGCAGTTACGCCCTTAATTTCAGCCTGGAAGATTTTAGCTTTAGTCGCTTGCTGTTTCTCAATTTTCCCCTGTTTATTTTTTTAAAAATATTTTAGCCCACAAATTCAACTATTAAATTGATGAGTTACCATTTGTATCTTTGAAGTATCTGTTTCCTTTGTTTAATCGTACGAATAATACTTACCTTACCACTGTGTATAAAATCCATCGCGGGTAACTCGAGTAAAATCTAAATATTATTTAATTTTTGTAGGTACCGCTGTTTGATTTGCGTGTTATTTTTTTAAAGCCCATAAATTTAAACTATTAAATTGATGAGTTACCGTTTACATTATATTTTTCATTCGCTGTTTCAGGAATTTTTATTACTTTTATGTAGCCTGTTGCAGGCATATGGCTGCCAAATAATTTTTTTTACCTAATCTCGGCTACATTTGCCTAAACTTGATTATTAATTTGAAAATATCCAGCAATAAAAATACGTTAACGACTCTTTTAAAATTATATAGTTATGTATCATACTACCTTTTTTCCGTAATTCGTTGGAGGCGTTTTTTTTTTGTTAAACCTGCCGGTTTTGCTGAAATGCATTTGGAATTACATTTGTTATTTAAATTATTTAAGTTTAAGTTAGACTTAAATAAAAACTTTATTATAAGTAAACAATTTTGAATAGAATGATGCTCATCGTGACAAAACAGTCCCGCGACACGACCAAGTAAATATTATGTATCGTCGTCCGTACATACATGTAAGTGTGCCTTATTCTGTAATTACAAGGGTGCTGTTTTAAATTTAAAATGCATCACAGTCGCATACATTTTATTTCCACTGTGACTCATTTTAAGAGAGCAGTTTTAATTGTCAATACTAAGGGCTGAAAAACCCCATGGCCTTTGTAGTGACAATTACAAAAAGGCAAAAAGATTTAATTTTATGCTTTTTTATAATTATCGCTACTTTAGAATGACCTGTAAAATTCAAATAAAAAACATGCGTCTTTTCTATTTTTGAAATGTTTGTATAAATTTTCTTTAAAAATTCCAGCCAAATCTTTTGCGTATGATTATGGGGAGTTTCAACAACTGCATTTTATAAAATCCAAAACAAAAGTTGTAATTGTAACGATGTCGAAAAGTTTCAAGATTGGAAATACAAATGTAGATCTGTGGTAGCTGTGTGTGTATGAATCTAAACCACAAGTTTCTGTCAAGCATTTCATAGGTTACAAACAACGTAGAGCAATAATTTCATTTGAATATTGTTAAAAATATTTTGTTAATTCTATGAATAGTGTTATATATATTGACCTTGTAACGTTTTTATGGATTTAAAAATAGCGTTTATATATAACATTTTGAGGTTAACGGTTGGTTAAGCGTGACTAAAATTATGTAAATTTTATAAAAATATAAGGTCATTTGTCTATGGTAGCTATAAATTGTTTTGTTAGAAACTGAATGAATACTTTCATGAATCAAATACATGTATTTCCCAAAACAGCAACATACCACTCGTTTAAAAGAAAATCCATCTAATTTAAGTTTAATATTTAAGTAATTTGTGAAAGTGCTACTTTTACTATATTATTGTGTTTTAAAAATATCAGTGTAAATAATTTATTTGTTAAATTTAACAATTATTATCTTTTTTAGAGATATTAAATCAACTTTTAAACAAAATTCAAAGTCAAATATCCATCAGAATGACTGTGTTTAAAAAAATATTTTGTCTATTTTGTTTGGTTTAATTTCATTATATTTGAACGCGTTTTGATGCTGTAGAAATTTTGTTCTGTTTTTTTTGCCAGCGTTGTCTGTCAGAGTAGCAATGCAAGCTAAGCATTAGTTTTTGATATCGCTAATTTCCACACAAATAAATTCATAAATACGCAGACACGTATAAAACGCAGAACGCAGATAAAAACATACCAACAAACAACAACACACACAGACTGGCACGAAATCGTCATACCTTAACATATATGCACACTATACAAATGCACAGAATATATAGTAACAAATTAGTATAATCACTCATTCTTCCTCACCTGATTAGCTTTTTTATCTTCACAGATCATTAAGTTCTTAAATAATTTATCTTTAGCTATAAGTTATTTATGCGGAAGAGTTTTAAATAAAATGAAGTTTTTATATTTATGTTTATGTTATATTTTAAAATTCCTCTGCACAATGGAGCTTTATTTTACGCATATGTACGCGTGAAATCATTTTATCTATTTGTTTGCACAGAACGTAATTAGTTGGATTTTTAACCTTTCAAAAAATGCTATACTTGGTTCTTTTTATAAAATTACATTAGTTTTTGATGCATTTTTATGCTTAACACTCTGAATCTATTCTAAAATAAATCCTTTAAAGATTATATAAATATGCGTATTTTTTAAACTGTTTTTAAATTTGACCAACATTCTATTAATATTTTAATGTAACATGTAATATTTTAATATGCCATGATGAAAATATAATGAGCCAAAGGACCTTCTCAAACGCAGAACTCATTAATTAATAACTAAAGCGGTATAAACTTGCAAGTTATATAGTATATATAGAATGCAAGATTTTGATGATAATTATATGGGGCAGTTAAATCTAAATAATTGGGTTGCTGCTTTAATCAAAATAAGACAAAAAAACAACTGCAAATAATAAAAACATAGACAATTTTTTTAACTGTTTTAAAATTTTAACTAAATTTTTTATATTTTAATAGAAAAGCAATATAATCAAAAATATTTTTAATATAATAATCCTATTGAAATTAAGTTATGGTCCAAAATCCACGTTGAAATTAAGTTATGGTCAAATGTGTGTATTTGTATATATTTTATGGTTTTACATCACAATTGATTAAATGTAGGAGGTAAAGCCTGTAGCTTTAGTGCTCAGGCCATTTTTTGGCCCATTGCAATCCTCACAGTCAGTAAGTGACCTATTGTTCTTCAAATCTTTTTGATTTATTTATAGGCACCTTGCACTGGAACTCGGTTTATACATGAAGTATACAATATACATAAGCGTAACCATAATGGATAATTACCCTATCTCCTACTTATCTTTTGTAGTATGCAGATCAACCCTCGAAAGCGCGCGAAATTTTGATTAGTTGATCTGCATACTACAAAAGATAAGTAGGAGATACGGTAATTATCCATTATGGTGACTCGCTATGTTTATTACATACTTCATGTATAAACCGAGTTCCAGTGCAAGGTGCCTATTAGCTGCCAGATTTGTTTAGCTGTTTCATTTTAAATATCAGTCGCCTGTAGAATGTCACTGCCAAATATCTTTCGCCTTATGTTGCACAGTGCTGGACATTTTTCTAGAAAATGAGCTGCTGGCTCTTCTTCTTCTATGAAAAGAGCGAACAGACTGTTTTGTTTGATCTTTAATATATTCAGGTGTCTGTTTAGAGTGCAGTGTCCCGTGGTTACACCTATTATTAATCTGAGTTGTTTCCGTGGCAACTGCAAAAGTAGCTTGTGCCATTTGAAAAGTGGTATTCCCACAAATCCCTACCTTGTTGGCATGTTTCTAGGGTTTGCCAGAGCTCTTGATCTCGCTTATTACCCCATTTATGTAGCGCAGTCTTAACTGCCTAGTCAGAAATTCCTAGTACTGGCTCTGGTCCAATATAGTTCATTTCACTTCCATTCCTAGCCAGTTGGTTTGCGGCTTCATTTCCATCCAGACCACTATGGCCAGGAATCCATACCAGCTTAACTTCATTGTGTTCAGCTAAAGCTTCCAAAGTATTCTGACACTCCACAATTAATCTTGATGTGATTGATGGAGCATTTAGTGCTTTAAGGGCTGCCTGACTATCAGAACAGATGCATATTTTATTATTTTGTACTCTGGTAAGTATATCACTGCTGGCGCAAGCCAAGATTTCATATGTTTCTGCTTGAAACACAGTTGCATGTTTTCCCAGAGGTATTGATTGATTCATATCCTGCTGGAAATGATAGTGAACCCCTGCTCTAGTTTGCTCAACCATTCGCGACCCATCTCTATAACAGTCTAGAGCATCTTCTGGTAATAGGTTTTCTTTATTATCTTTCCACTTGATTCTTGTGGGAATTAGAGTTTGGAACTTTTTTCAAATCTAAAATTTTTTTTGCAGTAGTCACTTCTGAGCTGCATAAGAGGTATGGTGCCCAATGCAATACTTTTTATTCTGATATGTCCATAGGGTATAACCTCTATGGTTCCATTCCTTTACTTTTACAAGCCTGTGGAACGCGGCCATTGCTTGTTGTTTCACAAACAAGTGAACAGCTACAAGTCCTAGGAGGACTTCCATGGCTGCAGTAGGTGTTGTTCTCATGGCTCCTGAAATGATTAAGCACGCTAGTCTTTGTACTTGACTAAGCACGTCTTTACCTTTTTTTATTTTCATTTGAGGCCATCATATAATAGCACAATAGTTTACCATTGGTCTTATTATAGCTGTATATATCCAACTGGCTATTTTGGGGGAGAGTCCTCATGTTTTACCAACCGCTTTTCTACACTGCGACAGAGCTGCTGTTGCTTTTCTTTGTTTTTGTGTAACATGCACTTTCCAACTCAGTTTGCTGTCTAAAATTACCCCAAGATATTTTACTTCTTTTGATAACTTCAGTTGTATCCTATACAAATAAGGTAGTTTTACCGCTGGAATTTTATATCTGTGTGTGAAAGAAGGTAAAAAACCACCCTCGCCGGATTACTTGTCAATAAACAATCACAACGTAAAAATAATACTTGTGTTAATAACTGCTTTCAAAAACAAACCCAAATTTTTAAGTCATTTAAAACGTTGTTTTCAAAGCCACAGCAAGCCCTCTGTGTGTAGCCTTCGGGGCTGGTGCTTAGGTACCTTCATTGTGTTTTGGCTTAAAAACATAAAAACATTAAGCCTTAGTTTTTTGTGATTTTATTGAATTCTTGTTCAGTTTCTTTTAAAAAAAACGTATTTTTCTTCTAAATTGTAACTCAAAAATTTATTTCTAAAATTTATCTTTTAAATTATGTTTAAAATACTTATAAGTTTTTAATGTGTGTTATAAATTCTATTAACATGTGTTTTCACCGCAACGCGGTCAGTTACCGTAGTAATTCTTAGTAATAAATCACTTGCAAAATCGGTGTAAACAAATCATTCAGGCGCAACCCGCCTTTCATTTCTTATGTAAACAAACCACATAAAGCACTTATTAACACTGGTATCATAAAATTGCGGTAACATCACATATTCTATAGGACACCACTCTATGCTCAGTGTAATTACTCCAAGCCAAAACCTCCGCCAATCTAAACAAACGCACCGTTAATTTCTATGTTTTTTTTGATAGCTACCCTAACCCTACACTGTGTTCCCGACTTGACCACAAAATTAAGAGGGGGTGTCGTATACTTCCCATACACAGCGTTCGTTACACTTTCCAACCAATAGGTGCCATTTCTTAACCCCAATAGGCGGAATATAAACCGAGCTATTTGCATAGAAATAAATTACATAACGACATTATACAGAAGTACCTTGTGTGACGGGTGATAGGCTCAAAAAGACCGGCTAACCCCTATCTGCCCCTTACAGTAGGTTCCACCCCATGTGCGCCTAGTGCATTCAAGATTGATGTGAAAGATGCATTGTCAAATGCACCTTAAATATTTAGAAAGGCGACAAGCGCATATTCTCAATGATGCAAAGCTTTTTCAATTTGTTCCACCAGACTATGTAGAGCTGTCTCTGTGGATTTTTCTAATTGATAAGCATGCTGAAATTTGTGAAGGGACCTCTGCTTGAGAGGTTTATCCCTTATATGTCGGTCCACCATTCTTTCCACTGTTTTCAGAAGAAAAGACGTTAGACTAATCATTCTATCAGACTTGGCCACATACTAATTGGTTTTTCAAGCTTTGGAATAAATATTCCTTTGGCTATGCTCCATTTCTGTGGATTGTACCTTGAGCAATACATGCCTTGAACAGGTTGCACAATGCCCCATTTAGGTGTTTCATACCACTTTGTAGGAAGGCTGGCACAATATCATCAGTGCCTGGCGCCTTGTAGGGTGCAAAACTGTTAATGGCCCATTCCAGGCGGTCTAAAGTTGTTACTTTATTTGCTATTTGAATGAAAGATTTGTCCTCTAGTGTTGAACTTCTTCTGCAGTGCCCTGTTACATTGTTTGGGATCCTGGCAAAAGTACTTCCACTTCCATCGATGAGGCTTCTTCCCATACATTGGTGTATTTGCCTGATGGAAGACAAAAACTTGAGAGTTGGCAGATGCCGTCCTTACTTAAGATTTTTGTCCTTTTTGAAGCTTCTGGGTACCTATCCACCTCTTGGCAAAATTGCTTCCATGATCTTCTTTTCTCACTACAAATAATAGTTTTCTTGTACTGACAACGTTTTGTTTGACAAGTATTACAATCGCCATTATTCTGTGTTCGAAGAGCTTTTCTAAGTCCAGCTCTGGATTCTTTACGTAAGTTAGTCAACTCAGCAGTCCACCATGGAACTTTTTTTGCAGTTCTGCATTTTTAGATGACATGCTTTATGGTAGGCTTTGTTGATAGTACATTCCATGAATTCAGTCTCTTTTTCAATGTCATTGCCATTATTCAGTTTAGCTAAGTGATTTTGTAGCTGCTCTTCCAAACAGTTGTTATATCTACTCCAATTAGTTCTTCTAGGGTTTCTCCTATATACTGGTGGATTGTTTATAACTGCCCAGGCAGAAACTGATCTACTGTGTTCTGATAATGAATCCTCATCAGAGACTTGCCACTGCACGATTTTGCTGGCAATTGAACACGAGGCAAGCGTTATGTCTAATACTTCCTGCCTTGCTCTGGTTACAAACGTTGGTTCATTCCCACGATTCAGAATCTCCAAGTTTTTTGTTGCAATGTAGTTAAAAAGACTAACGCCACTAGCGTTGGTATCAGCATTGTACGTGGTGGGAATTTGCATCACATCCAATGACACATGGTATATGATGATTGCTAGTGTATTGTACCAATTTAACCAACTCTACAGATGGTGGTGGATTAATTGCATTAAATGGTAAAATACACTGAGGCTATAATTAGCTCTTTGCTTCTACCGTCTAAATTTATTTTAGCCTTTGCAGCTGCTATGTCTTGAGAACATAGCTCCGGCAGAGGAATAATATTAATATTTTGAGACACAAGTAAGCATGTAATATTAATATTAATATATCGTGAACTAACGTACCTTTAGAGCTCAGTCTTCTGATTTGATGGTTTACAATGTGTGGCTCCTGTATCACGGATATAAATATGTTCAGTTTTGATAAGACGCGGCATAAAACAGATACTGCTTGTGCTTCTTTGCTATGCTGCAAGTTAATCTGAATAAAATTGGTGCTGATGTTACGCTGATTTTCCCCAAAACACGTACTCGGAGTCCTGATAACGAATCCGATTTTGGAATCCTGATAACGAATCCGACCTCCCTTATTCGTTTTGACCACCCAGGGGCACCAAGGGAGGGGGGCTCGAGCCCTCTTGGGGTGCATTCTGATTATATACCTGTTTTACCTCAAAACCACCCCAAAACACGTAGTGGGGGTTAAATACAGTATTGAATAATGCACATTTTTTTAATTAAAAAAAGTAAAAAAAAATTTTTTTGTGACGTTAAAATTATTGCCCCGGGAGGGGGAGTGACTCGATCCTGCAGCTCCGAAAATCTGAGACCGGCGCTCTAACCACTCGGCTACTGGCCCATCTGTATATCTATTGTAAAAGCTACTTTTAAACAAAAGTTTGGTAAATTGGGAAAAATTGTTTTAAATGCCTTTTTTCAACGCAGTAAATCTCGGCGTGGAAAGGTCTACCAAAAATGTTATGGATACTAAACTGATTGAAAAAAAAAATCCTTTCTTCCAATTTATAGTTTGCTTCTTTCCGTCACGTACGGCACGAGTTATACACAAAAACCGACAGGGTATCCGAACTTTATCATTCCACCTTAAATAGCACCAAAATGCGAGGCCGGGTGCAAACACACTCCGGAGCATATTTCGCCTAAAAAGTCCAAAAGGCAAAAAGAAAAAAATTCGATCATGTTTAATCAATCTAAAAGGTTTTTTTAATTTTCTATGCTGTTGTTTAGTTGAAATGCCAAAAATGCAGTCAAAATATAAAACGCTTTGAAATCCTCCAAAATCCAAATTTTGGAATTTGTTTTTCGCACTGTGGCCAGAATATAAACGAAATTGTAATTAAATAATTTTTTATTGGTGTACCCATGATAAACTTTTGGAGCGGGTATTGTATTAATTGATTGTTAATCACATTACACTGGTAATTAAAAAGGTTTTTGAAAATTATTCCTTTGTTTTTGTAATCCAAAAGAACTTTTATTTAGAAGTCACATCAAATAAAAAAAAAAATAAAATGAATGCCACTGGAATGGATATGGATTATGGTTCTAACAGCATGGTATTCACAAATATTAAAATATGAATAGTGCAATATAAAATATGATGAGGGCGTAAAAACATTTGAAAATATTTGTTAAAATTTTTTTGTGTGTCAAATAAATAGCCCGTGGCAGTTTTTTTTAACACCAGAAAATAATCATTTTTATTTATTTGATAAAATATTTTTATAACGTTCTTTTATTGCTAAACTTTACGAGTCAACTATTTTTCCAAGAAAATCTACAAGGCCAATTAAAATAACTCCACAAATCAAAATGGATTAAATCAAGTTTTTGCCGCTTGTTTTTTATATTTTATATGCATCAGCACTGTTTATTATTTTTTTGAACACTTCAAAGGCAACAGAAGTAGATCTCTACATAGCGGCAAAACCGTTGGAGTCTAAAGAATATGTGGAAACCGGGATTTTTATCATGGACGTCTTTGCGTCTGCCCTGAGTCTGATCGTCTTGGTCACTGCCGTTCGCCTCTACCGGCGATATGAGGACGTCGTTCATTTGTTTATTGCAAGCATGACCGCTGGTAGGGATAGATTTCATAATTACTATTTTTGACCCATAGGCTAAATTCTGAAAAGGTAAAAATAACATTGTTTATTTCATAGCAAGCATGACCGCTGGTAGAATTAGATTGCATAATTATTTTGTTAGTGGCCCCATTCTTGACGAACAATCGTTAATTAACCCTTTGGTATTTTTTCCAAAAAGCTGCAATATTGTAGAAGGGATTTTGCGCCACCGCTGTTTAGTATCAAACTTAACGCGGACAAATATGAAACACTGAGTTTAACACTGAGCAGCACTGGTGCGGAATCCCTTCTGCGAATTTGCAGCGAAAAGAATCCCAAAGGGCTAAAACCGCAAGCTATTATAAAGCTAAAGTTTTTTTCACGACCGGAATGACGGTCATAGAAACTCCAAATACTTTGCTTTCGTAAACAGTGATCTTATTAAAAACTTAATGCCCAGGGGATATTATGTTGACAATTATTGAAAATCTACATTGAACGCAAACAAACGACCAGCATAGACACCATAGGTTAGATTTAAACTCAGCAGTGCAGAATAGCTTACCCTCTAATCCTAAAGGCTGGTTCATACTTATGACAAAACGTCCTTTGGACAAAGTTCAAAGGACAATTTTTGAAAAACCAAAACGTCCTTTGGACTTTCTCCTTTGGACGAAGTATGAATGCTACTTAAAATTTGTTCTTGGGACAAAGTCCAAAGGGAAAGAACACGTTGTCCTTTTTTGTCCTTATGACAAAGTCCAAAAGACGTTTGACGCTGTTTTTGTCCCTAGGACAAAGTCCAAAGGCCTTTTGTTCTTTAGACTTTGTCCAAAGGACGTTTTGTCATAAGTATGAACCAACCTTAAGAGCCTTACTGGGGAAAACATTTTACAACTACTCTTGTTATTAACTATTACCTGCAGGTTTCAACAGTAAGGATTTTGAGGACCTTCAAAATGTCATATAGTAGTCAGGATTACGTCATATTTGTTTTGCTCTGTGGAAATTGTTGTGGGAGGAGATAAAAATTGGAGATCTCTACGTTCATTGGAGATCAATTTTTTCCAAGCGCTAATAGGCTAAAAATGATTCTATAACGTCATAATTCCCTGAAGATGTTTAAAACTGAACAACTTATGTTTAAACGGGATAATTTTGACCATAGTGAATACTGCAATCTAAGATTCAGCATCAAACACAATACTTCTAAGAAAAAAATGCAACGTCTTCACGATAGTCAATAATCTCCTATTTGAGCGAAAGTTGTTCACTGTTAAAGATCTCGACAGATTTCTAACGTTTTAGAGTCATTTTCAACCAATGAGCGCATTGGAAAAATGATCTTCAATGAAATTAAAAATCTCCAGTTTTTAGATCCTTCAACATTCATTCACACTGTGCAAAACATATAGCCGCAAATCTTGAATAGTACCTGGCATAGGGTAGTGCATTTAATTTCGGCACTTTTCCCAATTGGGCATTTTTGATTTTGGACTATATCTTTGGTAATCCTGGACGGAATACGACGTTTGATAGCTCAAATGAGAGCTTATTATATGTAGATGACTGTCGTGAGCTTTTTATTTGTTACGTTATGATATTTTCATGTGAAATTGTGTGATTTATAATTTATAAAAAATGTTACTCGTTTTTAGAACATGGGCATTTCATGATTACGCAATAAATTGGTTTAAAAATTAAACTGTCCTGGTAAAATTGAGTCTATTTTTCGAATTTTTAGTCCCCGTGGTTCTACGTTGCGTCTGTGGTGAGCAATCGTTATAAAATAAAATAGTGTAATTTCGGCACACTATTGCTTGAGGTAAAAACGGGTTGATTTTAGTGGTCGGGTGGTAAATTGTAGTTGTAAATAGTTAAAAGACAACGTTGAAATGAGTAAGAGTCATAGCACTGCACTCAAATTTGATTAAGGGGGTCTTTTTAAAAAGTGCCGAAATTAAATGCACTTTTTTCCCAAATTTTCCTCATTTTAATACCATTTAGCATTTTAGCTGTAACTTTTTTCCAGTTAAACGTTGAACAACAAGTAAAACCTTAAATTAAAGAAAACTGTCTGGAGATAATGATAGGTTGTTAAATTTTTGAAAATGATGATTTTTTGACTGAGAAACAATCGATTGTTTGTAAAGTGCCGAAATTAAATGCATACATTTAATTTCGGCAATTTTTTATTTTTTTAAAACCTGATTTAATTAAGTAAAAAAACAACTTTCGTACAATGAATTTCTTATGACGCAACGTAGCATTGTAAAAGCTTTAAAATGAGCTATCAAACATGAAAATCGGGCCATACAGTAAAAAGTTACATTGGAAAAACGAAAAAGTGCCGAAATTAAAATGCACTACCCTATTTAAGATTAAAATGTGATTAATTCTTTGCCAGGTTTTGTCAGATGAATAAAAACATATATGATGTGATCCTGAATATGACAAAATCTCATATTTTTAAAAATAATTTTTAAAAATTTAATTTGTCCGATAAATAGTTTTTTAACTTCATTAATACACTGGCATATGAAAATCTATTTGAACCCAGGTGATCTTATTGTTACATTAATTGGAACACCTTTGGAAATTATGGGACAACGGAAACCTTTTATTTTCATGGCAACTATCTTTTGGTGTCAGGTAATTATCTATATTTGATTTGAATAAAAATTTAAAATAATCTTTTTGTAAGGTACCGAAAGATGTGTATTTTTTATCAAAATAAAATATTAAAAAAAAGAAATAAATAAATTCTGTTCTGAAAGTTTTTTAAACAACTACTTTAGGTTATACAATTTATGAACTTTTGTGGACTGGCTGTTTCATCTTTTTCAGTTACACTGCTCAATGTTGATAAATTTATTTTCTTCAAATGGCCTTTCAAGTAAAAACCACAAACTATATTTTTTTCTGAGTAGGTAGGGTAACTGACTTAAAATCCGTTAACCTTAATTTCAACCGTTTAATTTTTTTAATTTTATCTTTCGCCATACACAAAATTATAAAATCAACTGCGTATGGTCAGAAGATGTCACCTATCTAGCCATACGCAGCTCGTTTCATAACTTTGCGCTTGGCAAAGCTGGGCAAATTTAAGGCTGGCCGAATCGAATTCAGTCACCCTATATAAAATACAGTGTCACAACTTTCAATATAAAAACTTATGACAATGGAGCGCCTTCTCCCTCAGACCCAACGCGATTGCTTAGCTACGAAAAACAAACATTTTGCATCTGCAAGATTATTTTGGTTTTTGAAATAATCCCAATATTGCTTCAGTTATGACTGCATTTGCAAACAAAAGATTAATTGAAACATTTATTTTGTTAATTTTCTATAAAATTTTTTAGATTTTTTTTAATTTTTAGGCGCCTGTTTAGAAAAACGCACCTAATTCTAAAAATTTTATTTTCGAGAGTCAGAATTACTTTAACCCAGTAATTTATTGATTTTTATATTTTTGTAGGTGAAGATTAGTTAAGGGGGATTTGTCTATGCGAATACGAAGACCGTCCGACTGTGTACAACAATTTTAGACAAAATTTAGAAATAAAGTAGAAGACAAATTTTGTATTAACTACAAAAAACCTAACTTTTTGTCGGGAATTTTTTAACACGAGAGCTTAAAGGTGCGGTACCGAGTCAAACTTTTTGTCTTCTATATTGATTATTTTTCATCAAAATATCTCCAGTGAGTGGTTCAGGAGATATGACCCTCCAAAAATGGCGTTTTTGACGATTCTGCATTTGCAAAATTGTTCAATGGGTAAATTTAAATTAAAAAAATCATAGAATCAAAGAAAGCGGCTACTTTTCACTTTTATTTGATACCTTGGTTGTTAAGATTAGTGCAGTATTTGTCGAGATGTTGCGTTTCCCGTACAAAAAAACCCGCGATTTTTTTCAAAAAAAAAACAAAACGACGGCAGTGATTTGATTAAGTTTGCTCCACCTCTTTTTGCCGTCTTTTTGTATTTTTAGCAAAAAAAAATGTGGATTTTTGTACGGGAAACGCAATATCTCGACAAATACTGCTCCAATCTTAACGATCAAGGTATCAAATTAAACTAGAAAGTAGCCACTTTTTTTAAACTTCACATTTTTTGTAATTTAAATTTTAATACCCATTGAGCAATTTTTCAACTACAGAATTGTTAAAAAACGCCATTTTTGGAACGTCATATCTCCTGAACCACAGGAGATATTTATACAAAAAAAAATTTTGTGGCCTATTAGGGTCAGGCCTAAGAAGGTTGAAAACCTACTTTAAAAACGGTAAAGAAAATCAGCGACTAAGCTAAGCCTAAGCAAAATCTGAGCTAAGTCTAAGCAAAATCTAAGCTAAGCTTAAGCTAAGCCTTAGCATAACTTAAGTCTGATCACAACTTAAGCTTAAAGCCTAAGCATAAGCCAAACCTAAGTCTAAGCAAATGCTAAGCTAAGTCTAAGCTTAAGCAAAACCTCTAAGCGTAAGCAAAATTTAAGCTAAGCCTAAGCAAAACCTAAGTCTAAGCAAAATCTAAGCTAAAGTCAAAAGTCAAAAGTTAGCTAAGCTAAGCTTAAGCCTGAGTAAAACTTAAGCTAAGCAAAACCTAACCTAAACCCTTTCCTGTTATTTTTGGAGTATGTTTTGGCCTTTGGCGTCCAGGGTAAGGTTTTCACGAAAAATATTCAAAATCGAAAACGAAAATTTGACTTTAGTACCGCACCTTTAAGCAAAATGTTCTATTTTTGCTAATAAGCTGACATCTTTGGCAAGTTGTTTTGCAAACATGATAGTCAAAACTCTCCCATTTAAAAAAAATTGTTCAGTGTTAAAGACCTTCACCGAGTTATGACCTTATAGAATCATTTAGAATAGAATCATTAGCCAATTAGGGCTTGGGAAAAAATGGAGATCTTTTATCCATTGGAGATCCAATTTTTTCCCAAGCGCTAATTGGCTAAAAATGATTCTAACAGGTCTTCCCGCAACCATTTTCACAGAGCAAAACATATATGACGTATATGACATTTTAAGGGCCCGACGTATATGACGTATATGACATTTTGTGACGTGAAATTTTCGTTAAAAAGGTTTAGTACAGCCCGACATTTTCTTGTTTTATTCCAAAAAAATAAAACGAACCTCAAAAATTTTGTAAAATTAGCGATATTTGGTTAGCATATTGCTCAGTGGGTGTCACTCAAAGAGGAGCCACAAAGATCTTTTTCAAAAAACCCAGGGGCCTATTTCATAAAGACGTTTGTAAATTTTCATTTTAGAAGCCTCCGCCTATTTTTTGTAAATTGCATAATAGAGGATATACGACACGGCGAATATTGATCGGTCAGCGGAGATGAAATGACGTGGCTGCGACCAATCAGCGCAGAGCAGTGCGCGGAGATGCGCCATCTGGATTACAAGTCGAAAAACCTTTATCGTGTATTTTACAAAAAATATACGGAGATCTGTAAAATGATAATTTACAAAGATTTTTATGAAACAGGCCCCAGGTTTATTTGACCTTCCTTTTTAACGCCGAAAGTGATTGATTTTTATTGACCATTTTGTATTTAATGAATTGTTAAGGCATTTAATTTTAAGCTACGTTTACACAAAGGTGTGCGATATATTCAAACGTAACATTTTCTTACTTTAAGCAAACGTGTATGTGATATACCAAAAATGTGCAACTCCTGTATTGAAATTAAAAATTGGAAAATTGCGTGAATTAGAACAAAAAAGTATGCCATTATAATAGAAGTGCAATTTAAATGCTCTACTTTAAAAGTATACGATTTTAATAGCACAGACCATCACCGTTTTTTATAATTTTTTATACAGGAGTTGCACATTTTTCTTTATTATTATATATGTTTGCATTAATAATCACAAATTTAATGACTTTTATAGGTATTTAGAAGCACTAACATTTCGGCGTACAATATTTCTGTTAATCATATCATGGACAGCTACCATTTTCTTCATATCATTTGGCACTAGAAGTTTCTCTATTATTTATCAAAAGTAAACAAATACAATCGATTAAAAAATAAAAAAAATAAACAAGAATATGAAACATTAAATTGTAACAAATAAAATAGCCGTCAACGAGACAGTAAGCAGTAATTTGTAAATATTTTCTGTAAAATATTTCATAATTCATTTTAAATATTGATCGAACGAAGTTAAAATAGCCTAAAAATGAATTTAGCTTGCGTTAGATTAGTACTACAAATTACATTTTAACAAAAGTCTGACGACCCAAAGTAGAAGCGAAAATAATCAGGCGCTGAAAAATTTAGACAGCCAAATTTATTAAAAAAGTTGGCCGATACAGGAATTGAACCCGTAAACTCCAAATCGACTCTGGCATGCTATCCATTACACCATAGGCCTGACAAGGAAAGGGGAAAGATAATCGCCTTTTATTAACGCTTGTACTTTGAGTTTTTAGGGAAGGGACACATACGCGGTATGTGTCACAAAATTATAGGCATCGTAATGAATTAGTTGATTTAACTTGTTTCATATTTTTTGCTTAAATTTTTTATTAAAAATTCGTTAAAGTGGACAGAAACATTTTATATACTAATATTCTAAATAGCACAAATAATCAAAAATGAACACATCACGTAAACTGTGTATTATAAAATATTTGAATATAAGTATTACAAATTTTGTTTTTTAAAGCGCCTTGAATTTTCCGCTGGCAAATATTTTTTTTTTGCTTAACTCATTAAAGAATTAAAAATTGTTTACGCCTGATTCAGAATTTTGTTTATAATATAAGTCTAAAACTGAATTAGCATAGCCTGTAATCCAAACCATGTTGCGACAAAACCTAGTAGTTGTAGTTGTCATGAAACTCATTTGGCTTTTTATTTACACGATCAATATTTTGTAAAATGTAAATTTTAATGTAAATTGTAAATAAGTTGGATTATGTATTATCTTACACAATTTCACTACATTTTACGAGTTTTAATCCTAAAAATTTTAGTTTTTTATTATTCAGCAAATTTTTTTATATTTATTTTCTGCCTAAGTTTTGATTTCGTAAAATTTTTATCAAATGAGTTCAAGTAAATTTGCGTGGAAATACATAGATTTATAGGCATCTTGGTAAGAAAATTTATACAATTTGATTAAAGCGTAATTAATTTTTAGTAATTATAATTTAAAATAGTGACTGATTAATTCGTCTTTTGAAGTAGCTTTTAAAGATTTCGTGTTGAAGGGAGCCTTGTGAACTTGAAGCTGGAACTTTGAGCCAAAAATAGGGAACTTAGAGCTGTAGGTGGGAAACTGGGGATCGTAAGTTGGGATCCTGGAGCCGAAAATAAAAATCGCTAAAACGTTTACCTAAATCTGAGCGAAGTTAAAATCTAAGCCCAAACGGTTTTTTTCCTAAATGCTCCAAGTTCCCATTGCTCGTGGCTGCCAGTTTTCAAAAATTTCCATTGGCTGTTATTTCCCACTGCTCGTGGTTCCAAGTTTTAAAAAATTTTCGATGGCTCCAAGTTAATTGCTTGTGGCTCTAAAGAGCCTTTTAAAAGTAAAAAAATTCTCATAAAAATTCAATTTTTTTTTTCAAAATTATTATTTACATATTTTTTAATTAAAACACTGTTCTTCATAGCACCATTCTAATTCCTGGTTTATACTTCGTTCAAAGTGTCCAAAGAAAAAATTCCAATGAACAATTTTCAAGCTATTTTTATACTTCGTTCAAAGGAGAGTCAAAGAAAAAGTCCTTAAGAAAGCCCAAAGGCAAATGTCAAATATGGAAAAAAGTTCAAAGAACAATTTAGCTTAAACCAAAATTGTCCTTTTGGAAAGTTGTTCTTTAGACAAGCCAAAATTGTCCTAAGAACAAGTCAAGTTTGTCATTTGGACAAGTCAAAGTCGTCCTTTAGACAAGCCAAAGTTGCCTTTAAACAAGTCAAAATTGTCCTTGGGACAAGCTAAATTTGTCCTTTGGACAAGTAAAAATTGTTCTTAGTACAAGCCAAAGTTGTTTTTTTTAGAGCAAAAACAAATTTAAAAAATTTTAACTTGCACTTTGGACGATTTCGGACACTTTGGACTGTTTTTGGACAGAATTTAAAGAAGCGTTCATACTCTGAAGGACAGTTCTCTCAAATAGTCCAAATAGGAACCTTTAGATATTCCTAAAAACGATTTAAGCTTGTCCAAAAGTCCTTTGGGCACTTTTGACAAATGGTGAAAATTTCTTTGGCCTTTTCCTTCGATTTTTTCTTTGGACATTTGGTTCTTTGTATATACTTAGGAAAAACTATACACCAGGCTTAACGCTAGTTGTTTATACAAAATCCGAATACCCTATTATTATTTTTACCATTAGGATTTAAAGTTAAGGATCAAAGCGCTTTTGTTGGTTAAAGTTAAAATTAATTACAATTAAAATGGATAATCAAAAATTATACTTGTGATAGTTTATATCTTTAGTTTTAGAATAGATATTTAAATTTGTAATTCTTGCAGCTATAATTTCATATTTGTAATTATTAAATGTGGTATTAACGCTTTATTATACCGTTAAACAATTATAGAAGTTCATGAATAATATTATTATATCACTGCTTTGCAGACTAATTCAATTAAAAATATGTAACATAATCATAAAGGTGAAATTCGTGACTTGATATATTTTTCAGACACATTACTGTCCTATCTACGGCAGCGCTGTCAATGGCTATAATTAGAGCGTGCAATGGCCCTAAAAGAGCCCTAAAACTCACTTCATAAATCGTTTCTCTTAAATTTACTTTATAAATTATTAGTTTTCATTAAAAATGAATAAATAAATGCCTCTTAGTTTTATTGTGATTCACAAAACTTATGGTTTTTTAATAAAATTCAAATAGTCTTGATTATTGTGCAAAAAAGATAATACAACAGTTTTTTCCTAAAAATTTTTTGTTGAGGACCCTTTTTAGGGCGTGCTCCAATTAGGTCGCGCTCTAAAAAGTCCCCAAATAGTTTAGAAGTGTTCCAGTCCACTTTTAAAGGAATATTTGTGTGGTGGAAAAAATTCCGAAATTGTTTTACATTATTTATTTTTTGTTATACAGCATCTTTTGTTGCGTTTCCAGCGGTGTGCTAAGGTGCATTTATTAACAAAATAAAATTCATATGAATTGTTTAATATAATACAGCGTAATTTTATTTGTTTAGTTTACATTTAGTTTCAGCACAATGTTAACTTGATGTGGTTCTGTATTTTATATTTTTGTTTTAAATCATTAAAAATGTTTCAGTTGGGTCTTATAAAAGGTGCACTTCTTGTTTCACTGCAGGTTTTGGTTGGGGTAACGCTGTACCGAAAATTACAATTACTTGACCCTTTGGATTACTTTGGAAAATTACAATTACTTGAGCAATTACTTGACCCTTTGGATCAAGATAATTCCTCTGGCTGACCCTTCGGTGCGGTGCAAAAGATCCTATCAAAAAACCTTAATATTATCTAATAAACCATGGGCTGCAACTTAGTTTATTAAAATTCTGAATCGGAAACATTTTTTTAGCAACTCTTGTTGTTATACTTTGATATAAAACTTAGTCATAAAAGCAATTGTGCACCAACCTTTGTGCAGTTTTCTGCAAAAAAATAGTCTGACAAAATTTGCCTTTAATTAATTATTTAAACTGGCAGATTTATGGAACACAATAAATTGTTTAAACTGATTATTTAGGACGCACTTAGAGGGCATTTACATTTATACACACAAACACACATAGGAACGCACGCACGCACACACGCATGCACGCACATTAATTAATTTTGTTGAATGATGGTTGACTTTATTAATTAAATTTGAAAAGATAATATTTGCACCATTAAGCTTTTATTTAATGATGATAAGAAAAAAATCATTGCTTGTAAATCAGCAGCATATCAGTGAAACTCGCCGCAAATTGAAATCTATTATTTTCATCTTCATTACCACCATTTGGACTTGCATCAGTCTGTTGCCTTACCGAATATTCTCCCTGTTTCACGTTAGGAGCAACGCGCGTAAACAAAACTTTTTCATGATTGAAGTCTAATATATTGTTTCACCAAAAAAAACACCAAAGGTCGTGTGTTGAGCCAACTAATAAAAAATGGGATCGTTTATCCTTATATTTATAAAATTTAGAATTCACAAGCAAATGCTTGAAATTTAGAGCCAAAAATGTGTTTGAAAATTAGTACTGATATAACCAGATCCTGAACAGAAACGTTTTATTATTAGTTTAAAAAGCTATAATTTTTAAACCCTGGTTTTATTTGTTAGCCGCTTATAGGGTAAGACTAAACTAAAAAAGCACGGCCATATGAAGCTATACATTCAAAATGTCCATTTGCTTACAACTTTGTGTTTATGTATAAATTTAAAAATGAAAAAACTACATGAAGAGACTTAAGAAATGGAACACAATGAGGAAAAAAGTCTTAACGAACTGAATTCCATAAGTTAAATATTCCACAAATTTTGTTCTAAATAATGTCTTTATTGCCCGCGTATAATTGCTATTTGTTTCATAACGCACGTAATTGTTTTATTTATATTCGCACATGTATTTTAAAACCCTATTTCAATAGACAAAACAGATTATACATGAACAACCCAAGGGATTTAATATTTACAATAACATTTACTCCCGCTATACAATCTTGTACAAATATGTTGCATATATTTTATTTATATAATTATAGAAGTAAAATACTTCTTGCAAACTATCATTGCATGGATAAAAAATAAGGTGGTTGTCAGAGATTGATGATAATGCGCGTTGTTCCTAACGAATCAGATTTACGAATCAAACAATGGAAATCTAATCGGACATTCCAAACTTTATAGTATAGCTAATAAAATATAGAGAAAGAATTCTTTTGATCTTAGTCATGTTTAAAGAATAATAATTTATATTTGGGACTAAACTTCATATATTCAGCACAAAATGTAGTGGATATAGCTAAAAACTGTTTTAAAATATTAAATAAGCCTGAAGTAAGGATTAACTTTAATTTGATTTTTAGACTGTTGTCTATTTGACTAAAAATATGTTGTATGAACCTTGCACTTAAACTTATAATAAATATAAGTAATAACACATACTGAAGAAATAGCCAACACTAATAATAATAATTATTATTGGTTACATTACCACTGACAATTTTTTGGCTTGGGCGTTTATTTTTTATTCCTACTAAATAAAAAGCGGTACGCCCTAAATTTCAGTCTGAAAGATTTTAATTTTAACCTAAACTTTAGTGCGGAAAATACCATAATTAATGCAATTTTTTAAAACCCAAAACAAAATCACGGGTTTTTAATAATGACATCACATTGATTGTGTAGAATTATTTTTATTAGAAATAGTTAGTTTTAAAAGGTTTATTTGAAATATTTATGTAAAAATGAAAAAAAATCTGACTACAGCTGCTAAAATAAGCGGGATAGAAAATAAAACGCAAAAATTGAATTAAAAAATTTATTTATTTTGCATAAAGCAGGATATGGGAGGCGAACGTTACTCAGCATACTAACTGCGCAACAATATACCAACATATAACAATATTAACAAACAATATTATGACAATGCAGCGTGTCTCAGTCGGGACTCGATCCGCAGGCAAATTCAGTGTGCACTGTGCCACAACTTTGACCTTAAATTTTGATTATGGAGTATACAATTATACGTTTTATTAATGAATTTTATCTATATTAATTATTTTATCATATGCTTAATTAAATTTTTATATTATATTTTGGTCTTTTATGTTTTTGTTTTAAATACGGTTTCTTTAAAAGTTTTGGGTCATTTTAGGTGTCCCTTTCTACCCCGTTCTATTTTTCCTGTACCTTTTAAATATAAAATTTACATCAATTGCGATTTTGTCGCATACTCAACAATGTTTAGTATAAGTTTCGGTGTAAGTTTTGGTGTAAGGTACCAATTGTATCTGTCTGCGCTCATTTTATATTTGGATAAATAAGCTTTTTGGCCAAAATATTAAATAATATATAAATATATAATATATATATATATATATATATATATATATATATATATATATATATATATATATATATATATATATATATATATATATATATATATATATATATATATATATATATATATATATATATATATATATATATATATATATATATATATATAAAATATATATATATTAAAATATATTAAATAATAAATAATAAGAATTAAATAAATTTATTCGCAATCTGAAGTTTGAAGTTCAAAAATTATGTTAGACCCGTGTTGTCAGTCTCTTTTTTTGTTTGTAAATTTGTGAAACAGTGCATCTGTTTTAAGTCAAATTTTTCCCTCAAAAATATCTAATCCTAATGGTATAATGTTCGTTTAAAGTGCTATAAGTATAAGCAAAAAAATGTAACCACTGGTATCAGCAGAAATTTTTTTCGTTTTTAGTTAATAATTATACTTTTGGGACTTAAAAATTACTGGGCTATACTGCAAGTTTAGTTAAGAAAATAGATCACAAAATCACTACTGGCCATGCCAAATTTTTTACTAGTCAAGTAGAAAAAGCACTACATACAAAAATATATAAAAATAAAGGAAAAAATATATGACTTCATATACTGCTCAAACAGATTTACTGCCCTAACTAGGGCGTGCCCTTGTTAAAGTGCGCCTAATTTAGAATATTTGGATGTAAGAGCCTTGTTTCTGAAAAGTTGTCTCGCTCAAGGTATGTAATGCCCTAATTAAGACGCATCCTAGTGAGCGAAGGCTCTAAGTAGGGTTTCTCACTATAGTCAAAAACCCCCTATTAACGAAAATTGTTCAGTGTTAATATTCTTTACAGAGGTATAACGTTATAGAATCACTTTTTAGCAAATTACTGCTTATGAAAAAAGGAAATCCATTGGAGATTAATTGGCTAAAAGTGATTTTCCCAACCACCAATTGGCTAAAAGTGATTCCAATAGGTTCTCCCACAACCATTCCCAGAGAGCAAAACCTATATGACGTGATCACGAATACTATATGACATTTGAGGGTTCTTATGTAAAATCCTGACGTGTTAAAAGAAGTCATTTTAAAACACTTTATTAAAAAATATCTCATCATAACTTATAAGTCTTGTAAAAATAAATAATTAAATACCTTTTATTTTTTATATTTACTAAGTTCGCAGTTCCTGCCTATTAAAAATTAAATAGTCACGATTTTTTGCTAAAAATATAACAGATCAGTTTTTTTCCTAAAAAAACGATTTTTTTCTGAGGGCCGTAATTAAGACGCGTCCTAATTGGGCCCTAAGGCTTTAAAGGCTCACCCTAATTAGGGCGAGCTCTTCTTGAAGCACGCCCCAGTTAGGGCAGTAAATGTGTTTGAGTATATAAAGTCATATAATTTTCCTTTCTTTTTATGTGATGTATTTTACCTACAAGTATTTTTTTTTTACAAGTCACACTACTACTGCAATACTTTTTTTAAAATTACTACAGTACTGCAGTACAAATCAAATTAAATAATTTTTATCTATTATACAAAATTTGTTAAAATAAATTCAATACTCATATAGATTGGTAAAGAGTTTTGGTGGCCGGGATTTCTAGTTTAGAATTGATTCAACTTGCTATATTTTTCAAGTATCAATAGAATGAGTAATATTGTACTGTGGTAAAAAAATTCACTTTTTATTAGCTTTTCATTTTCAAGGTTATTCGGCTTGGTTTTTCTATTATTTACTGATGATAAGCCCGACTATAAATCCTTTTATAACTGTGACCATTTACAAACCTTACAGGAACACTCTTAAATGTTGGTGTGTACGAATTAAAGGTTATTTTAACGGATTTAATATTGCGGAATTAACTTCAGCGACTACATCAGTTACGGGTAAACTTTTTTTTGTCAATTATGAATATATTTGAGTTCCAATTATATTTATTTAAATGTTATACACAGTTTGACATTAAATTGGTGCATAGAAATAAATAATTCAAGGTCCAAATAATTTAAGTCATTTAATCGCACATGAGTTTACAATTATTTGTGCAACTTTTTGATTAAAAATTCTAAGGACTGTGTTGGCTTACAAAATTTAATTTTTTAAGAAAAACATTAACAGAGAAAAATTCAAACGGCCGGCAAGGTTCCTGAAACAAAATTTTTTGTATTCGAGTTTATTGAATGTTGAAAATGATTTAGGACCAGCAGGGCATACGGATACCAACAGAGTCGATTTAATGGTCAGAATGGCGACTCCTGCACAAAACGGAAATGACGGTACCAACTCTGAGCAGAAAGTTTAAATAAAAACTTCCAAAAAAACAAACCAAAATTTTGCCGTGATTGTGATTAATTAATGGAGAATTTCACTAGTGATTCTTGTTTTTTGTACATTTTTATTTTCAAAAGTTTTTGCATTCAAACGTGTAAACGTCCATCAAAATTTTTTTATACATATAACTTGTAACCGTTCATATTTACATGTATTTATTTAGACAAATACCGCGCAGTGTGGTTGCATGCCATATGTATTGTATAATTGTGTATTTACACGTATACGGCTTAGTGTAGTTAAATGCTTAATGTTGCACATTGCTTTGTAAATTAACCGCGTTGCAAGCAAACTAGAATTTAATGGGCTTTAAGAAGCTTTAGCTTTCCACTTTCATTTAATACCTTGATTCTTAAAATTAGTGCAGTGTTTGTCGAGGTATTGCGTTTCCCGTACAAAAAAACCTCCATTTTTTCGCTAAAAAACCAAACGACGGCAGTGATTTGATGAAGTTTGCCGAACATTTTTGCCGTCACTTCTTATTTTTAGCGAAAAAAATTAAGGGTTTTTTGTACGAGTTTTTAATTAAAGCAATATCTCTACAAATACTGAATCAATTTTAACAATCAAGGTATCAAATGAAATTAAGAAGTAGCCGCTTTTTTGAGTGTATAATTTGTAATTTAAATCGTTATACCTGTTGAGCAATCTTTCACGTACAGAATTGTCGAAAAACGCCATTTTTCGGGGTCATAACTCCTGAACCACTAAAGATATTTTGTTGAAAAAATTTTTGTGGGCTATTAGGGGCAGGGGTAAGGTTTTCACAAAAATTATCAAAAATCGAAGACAAAAATTTTGACTCCGCATCGCACTTTTAAAGGATGACTAATAAGTATGAAAATTTCTGTGGTTTAATTGATTTAATTGGTTTAATTAATTTAATCGTTTTTTAATGTTACCTTGAACCAATGGTCTTTTAAAAATCATATTTGTCATTTGTATTTCACGTCTTTTTTGTGTGCTTAATTTCCTGCTTATGTTGTGTGATATTTTATTTGTGTACCAGTCAGTAAATCCTAAAGTGGAAGGAATAAAATGTTGTTCATAGTGCTCACAACTGTTCTTAAATCGCACACAGCCCAATATTTACTGTTATTAAACGGTGATGTTCGGTTTTGTAGTATATGTCGTGCTGGATGCCGGGTATTATTAGATGTTATGTAAAGAGATGAGCGGTTTAACTATGATGTGCTATAATGTTGATTTTTTTTAATCTCTAATCGGTTTAGTTTTTTTAAATTAGTTAATTAATTAAAAGTAAAAAAACACGTTTTTTTCCAATTTTTTTTGTTTACCAGTAACCAAAAACTTTTTCTACCTAAAACTTTATCAAAATAATTAAAAAAACACAGTAAGAAACAAACAACTTGTTACAACCTAGTAAAAAATGCATTTTTCAAAATGATTAAAAAGCGCGAAAACTTTTTTTATTGTTTTAATATAAAAATAAAACTTAGTTTTAGCATAAAAATAAAACATTTAAGATTGTACTATGAAGAATTACGACTGAAACATACAGAAAGGTCATGAAAAGAATTTTGCATAACGTATCTGTAAAAACAAGGGGGATAAAAACGGACACCAAAAATAACCGAAAATTTTTTAAAAGAAACAATTTTTAAATTTTTTATTAAAGAAAAACATATAAAAAGATAAATTATAATACACTTATTTAATGCACTAGAGAATAAACTAAACTCACAGGCACTGTAGAAGCGACAGAGAGCGGTCACGACAGCTGCCGCAAAAAATAAAACTTAGTTTTAGCATAAAAATAAAACATTTAAGATTGTACTATGAAGAATTACGACTGAAACATACAGAAAGGTCATGAAAAGAATTTTGCATAACGTATCTGTAAAAACAAGGGGGATAAAAACGGACACCAAAAATAACCGAAAATTTTTTAAAAGAAACAATTTTTAAATTTTTTATTAAAAAAAAACATATAAAAAGATAAATTATAATACACTTATTTAATGCACTAGAGAATAAACTAAACTCACAGGCACTGTAGAAGCGACAGAGAGCGGTCACGACAGCTGCCGCACAGAATAATATTATAAAAAAATAAAAGAAACAATAACGGAAATGCCCATTGTATTTTGAGTTAGTTTCATTACGCGGCCTGAAGTCGGTAAAAAATACAGCTAAAGTGACATTGAATGTTTTCAATTCGGTTTCAATTTAAATTTAGCAAACTGAGTCAACTCATTTTGTAATTTACATAAAATGGGCCAAAATCTTGTACAAAATCTCTTATATTTATTTTATATGACTATTTTAATATAAAAACATAGGTAAAAAGCATATATTACGACAGAAAGTAATTTTCATGCTTTTTTAATATCTTTTTTCACAATAAATGACGTTTTCAAATATAAATTGGTATATTTTTTATTTTTATTATTTTATTTTTATTTCAAGTATTTGGAAATGCATTTAAATATACTGCTGGCATTAATCCAACAACATTTAGTGTTTCAGTAATGCCGCTTCCTGGTGGCATTCGAGTTTAAATAATAATAACGAATCTATTAATAAAACCTGCATCACGTCAAAAAATTGACTCCTTCATTTTACTATGTTTTTTTATGGTAAAATGAATGAGTTAAGTTGGTAAAAGATGCACGTTTTATTAATGGATATTGTGAATTATTATTTAAACCTGAAGGCTATCTGGAAGCGACAAACCTAACAAGCCATGGGTTTTTTACATAAAATTCGTGAACAGATATTAATTAGAAAAAAGGACTGTTTATTTTTTGCTTTTTTTACAATGAAAAATTGATTTACAATTTGCTTTTTTTTTAAAATGTTAATTTTATTTTTTTTATTTTTTCATTTGCAACAATTATAAAAATAATGCAATAAACAAGAATGAATTCCGAGTATTTCTTTAAAAATAAGCAGGATTAAAAATAATTAATATAATTTTAAAAAAAATAAACAGCACTTAAATTTTCATTTGTAAGAAGATTTTGTAAATTTATTTTATGGTGCATTGAATTTTTTTATTTTAATTTCTTTTTTTTAATGTTTTTTTTTAATTTCTCAAAACAAATTTTTATGTAATTTTGGTGTCTGTTTTTATCCCGTTGATATCACCCACAGACGCAAGAGATTCAAATTGTGCAAAAGTTACATTTATATCATTTTGTGAAAATGAATTTACAAAACTAACTTTACTTTATAAAATTGAAATCACTTTAGTTTTTTTCGACAAAGCAAATTTTTAACACTAATTAAATGAGCTACACGTGCATGACTACTTAAAATTACAACTTTAAATTTTTTAAACAAACCGTTAAAACACAATGAACCGTAGCAAAACCTTAGAAAATGCTGTTCAGATCCAATCCTGAAATAATATGCTGTAAAGTTTTGCGGTTGAAACTTCAAAAACGAAAAGTAAATAAAATTTTCAATACAAAATTTTTTACAGTAGTAAAGGTTTGTGTTCTTATTTCCTGCTTATGTGTATAATAGAAGATAGTATTTGACAGTAAAATGGAGTACGGTAACGTCCTAATTGATTTCCAAAGGGGGAAATTCAACTGTTTGCACTACATTTATGGTATGAATGGCGGCTGTTTTTATGAAGGTGAAAGGAGGAACTTTGTCCAAATGTGGATGATAGACACCCATTCTGGTTGGACAAAAGCTCTTACAAACACCGTTTTCTTCTGCCAAAAGTCAAATACTAGAAAAGGGAAGTTTACTTTTTCCTGCGGCGAATAGCCGCCCCCATTGTAAAACCTAATAAAACCGTCAAACAGGAACACACAAAATACGCCCAAAAATGGTTCACGCATAAAAAAAGACGCAGAATTAAATTTAAAAGCAGAATATTTGTATTTGAACACTTTTGTTTTAATTTAAATACTATTTAAAGTTTCAAATAAAATGTTTATATGCTAAATCACCTATAAAACCTTTCTAAACATTTCAATTGCCGTTGTTATTCTTCATAAACAAACAAAACAAGGTAAACCCAACGTGGCTGCAACAATTGTTCGTTGGATTAAAAAATACCCCCCATTAAGTATCCATTCAAATCACGAGAATCTGACGTCACTGTTGTTCTCGGAAAATATGAAAAAATAAAACATTTTCGGGTTCAGTATGTTATTTGTATACTGTAATTTTATTTCCGCAATGAAGTGAATATGCCAGAAAGTTAGAATAACCAATTAATAAAAAAACAACAATCTTTCTGTCATTTTAGACGTGCTTAGCAGCAAACGTTGTCAGTTTGTAATTTAGCACTGGTTCAAATTTTGTCAGTGTGTAAAGCAGAAAAAAAAATCTCAAAGTGGATTTTTGGTGATCAAGGAATCGTTCACACCTCATCTTAGTTCCCAGATCCCAGAGACAGCAAAACAAGCGTTTACCTGTTTTCGATATCCCAAAACGACTTGGGGTAAGTGTACTAACGGCATGTTAGCTATACCGTCTAAGTTGAGCGGTTACTAAAACGGCTTTTATTCCTTGAATTTTGTTTTTTTTTCTCAGTAAAATTTTAGAAAATTTTGGTTTTAAATTGAAAAACATATTTTAAAAATATGATGCAAAATTTTTTAAAATACAAGCTAATAGTAGTTACATTTAGATATTAAAGCCTTTTTTAATTAAATCACGTTCACGATAGTTAACCCCCCATTTAAACGGAAATTGTTCATTTTTAATATTCTTTACAGGGTTATAACGTTACAGAATCACTTTTAACCAATTAGTGCTTATGAAAAAAGGAGATCTTTCATTCATTGGAGATTAATTGGCTAAAATAGATTCTATTAGCTCCTCCCACAACCATTCCCACAGAGCAAAACAATTGTTACGTAATCACAAATATTATATGACATTTTGAGGGTCTTTAGAATTTTGACCTGTTATTGTAAATTATATCATTTTATTGTATTATTTTCTAATTTAAACGTTGACAAAATCGTTTATTTTGAAAAAATACTACAAAATATATTTTAATATTATTACAAATATTATCTTAAAATTATTAGAAAGGCCTTAAAAATAGGACCTTTTTCATAACTGACTAACTTAGCCGGTAGTTAACATGTGGTTAGTGGACTGGCCCCTGGAGTGACGCTGCAATTTGTAGAAAAATATAGAGGAAAAGCATATATTGCACGTGGTCAATTTCCGCCTTATAGACGTTTTTCATGTCATAAAGTGGAAAATTAAGTAAATTAAAGACAGCTACTCAATACTGACTTTTTTAGAAACTTTTTGCAGATTAATTACAGCGCTCCGCTTTTTTTTGTTTTGTTTTGTTTACTAAAACAACTCCTGTGACCCCTGTTTTGTCCATATAAACAGGTTTGAACAGTTTTTTTCTAATGTGTGAACATGGGCGTAGCCAGGATTTTGGAAAGAGAGGGGGTCCAACCCTGAACAAAATTTCCGAAAGGGGGGGTCCAAATCCTAAACATTATAAAAGGGCT
>JASAMX010012459.1:0-20798 GCA_030248175.1 Microlaimidae sp. YZB2_3
TTGGAACCACGGAACCCAGACCATTTACCAATCCCTCACTTTTCCCTTAACGAAACGTTAAAATTGCACTAATAATTTTAATGTTTCGTTGACAACTAATCCCCACGACAAAACTCTTCCCTGCACTTTATGCTGTACTTTTCCTAGTTCGGTAGCTTCATATTTTCAAGCACACCGGGCTCTGAGGTCTTGAAGTAACTTTTTGGAAACCTAAGCAAAGCTTGGGTTGGTAAACACTATTCATTTCCAAACCCGTTGCTTCAAGGTTTCACCCATTAAATTGCTCAGGTGAGGTTACCGAGCTCAGCGAAAAAATCGAGCTTACAACTCTTTGCTGGAAACCATAACTTTTTGCAGAAGTCTGACTCCATCAGACTTCTCAAATTTCGTTCCACAATTGTACTGGTATTTTTAATGTTTCGTACCAGTCCCTTACCTTCCGTTTATTAAGCCTGCGTTCGTACTGTACTTCTCTTTCAATTTGAGCAGTAACTTTTTGGTAGGAGCGAGACCAAATTGCTCTTATTTTTATGCCCCAACACGGTAATGTTTCACAGTAATAATTACTGTCAAACGGTATTTTCCTAATTTGGATTTGGTTCCCGACTTACATTTGGCAGCATTTCGTATACCGTTTCGTTGTAATATTTGAACAGGAATTCGCGAAGAATTCCTCCTTTTCCTAACCCTCTCTACCGTAACCCCACTCCGTGAACCGACTTGACCCCCCGGTCAAGAGGGTGTGTCGTGTGTCCCCTCACTACGCAAGAACAAACACTAAGGTCAAATTATAAAAATCGTGCAAACTTCTTTATTGGGTAATAACCGGCTGAGCCGAATGAGGGTTAGCCCTAAAACCCCCAAAATTTACAGTCAATTTTTTTCGGCCAAATTTCTAACTTTTTACTATATGGGTCCAAGAAAGTATGGACAATCTGCACAAAAATTTTCAGACGTAAGGACCCATATGGTAAGAAGTTAGAAATTCGGCCAAAAAAATGACCGTAAACTTTGGGGGTTTTGGGGCTAACCCCCCAAAATTTTTGAAAAAAATTTTTCCAAGAGATATAAAAAAGTATAATTATACTTTTTTATATATTATATTATTATTATTAATTAATTAATTAATTAATATTAATTTTTTTTCCAGGAGATAGCCAAAAGTATACTTTTATACTTTTTTTATATAATATTTTATTATTATATTATTATTATTTATATACTTTAAGTATACTTTTTTCCAGGAGATAGCCAAAAGTATACTTGTATACAAGGACCTTAACGCAAGATATTTGCATATTGATTGCGGCGCGTTCAAAAATTATAAGAGCGCAAACAAAATTTTTTCATCAAAAGTTTTCCAGTATCGTTAAAAAAACAGAGAGTAGGCTACTATTTTTTCAATTGATGTAAAATGGTAGGCCACTATTAGAAGTAAGCTACTATTAGAAACTACGCTATTATATATTTTCCACAAAAAAATTGAAAAAACTTGATCAATTGAAATGGGAATGGGACACGAGGGTACTGGACACGAGGGTACTGGACACGAGGGTACTGGACACGAGGGTACTGGACACGAGGGTACTGGACACGAAGGTACTGGGCTTAAAAAATATGCGTTCACCACAACCTGGCAACAAAATTGATTCATTATGCAAGGGGGACACTAGGGTACTGGACACGAGGGTACTGACGAGCAAAAAACATAACCTTCCCGCACAAAACGGAATAAACTTATTGCATAAAATAGTTTATTATATTTAAATATCATTTAGTTGTTTGACTGACTTATAAAAGAGGATTATAAAAATAAAATTATTAGACATAAAACAAAAATAATAATTTCATAACATTAAAAAATTTTCGTGTAATCTGTATACATTTTCGTGAATTTTTTTATATAATAACTAGCTTTAAAAATCTTGAGAATCTATGAGACGACTTGAAAGATAATAAGCATTAAGGTTGCTGTTATGCTTTGATTGTGCTATCAAAGCATTTTTGTAGTTATTTTTCGTGGTGTGTTGAAAAAAATGAATTCTTAAAAATGCCTTAACGGAAAAAATAATTGCAGAAATAATTGCAAATAAAACATTTTAGTAAAATATTTTCCGAAAAACAATTGCTTACCTTTTTTAACAGTAAATTATTCGGTATTTTTAAAAAGCACACTATTATTGAAATATTATGATAAAGTTTAGCTTAATTTTTGGGTTTTGCTTAGGCTTAGGAAAATAAAGTTTACCGTGCAATGAGTTTTGAAGACTCCCAAAGATCCGTTGTTGGATTATTTAACTCACGACTTTATACTTAGATTTAAATGTATAAAATATCATACATGAAAAATCTAACAATTGTATCTTTTTGGGTTTTAAAAGGACATTTTGTTTGCCTTGTTTTAAATGATCAACATGTGTTCAAGTAAATTCCTAAAGCTAGAGTGGACTAAAAAAGCCAAGAAGTTATTATTTACATTTCTACTGCTAAAATCTATTTTTACAGGAGTTATTATTTTTAGAGGTTTTATCAAAAAAACTCATTTATTTTAATCAAGAGTCGATGAAAGGATTTTAAATATAAAAAGGACAGCAAAAACTTAAACTCGCTTCGTATTTTCGTAGGAGTATATAATTTAGAAAAAAAAAACACAGTAATTAAACAACTTCTTGACGATCATTCCACTCATGGTTGTTTAATAATAATTCTTTAGTTTTTTCAAAGGCAGGGTTTCGAAGCTTCAGAGATTCGGAGATAGCTTCAAACATTATCATTGTTTTTATTAAAAACCATGGTAAAAATTGTGTGTAAAATAACCTTTAAAAATTTCATGTTTTAGTATGATGTTTTTTAAAGAATTTACGTAGTTTTTTAATTACTAATTGCATTATATTTAAGCAAGAAAAAATGTTATTTATAATTAAAAACGAAACGACTTATGTAACGTTTAATTGTCTTCACATTCAAACGATTAAAATTTAGTCCGGCTGACTCAGTTTAAAAAATTTACATATTTGTGGCAAACGTATTTTTTCTTAGCTCAGTACCCTCGTGTCCAGTACCCTCGTGTCCAGTACCCTCGTGTCCAGTACCCTTGTGTCCTAGAATCATTGAAATAATACATGCGCAACAAGCAGCTCTGAAAATTGCGTAAAGTTTTGCAATAGTAGCCCAGGCTTCTATTAGAGACTGGGCTACTTTTTTCAATAGGTGCAAAAAAGTAGGTTACTATTAAAGATAGGCTAGCTACTATTAGAGGTTGGGCTACTATTAGAAGAAATATGGTAAATTTCATTAAATACTTATTTTTTTTGTTTGGTGGGAACACTTAAGATTTTTTTATGATTTGTCATTTTTTTGGCAAAAGCTTACGTTTTGGTGGGCCCATACTTTTTGCCGAGTTTTTTTCCAGCTAATTTTAGTTTAGCCGCGCCTTGGCTTTAGTACTAAACTCGAATGCTATCAGGAAGCGTTAGTACTTAAATACTGAATGTTGTTGAAATAATGCCAGCGATTCATTTAAAATCCATTTTAAATCCAATTCCAAATACTTGAAATGATTAAAATAAAAAAAAAAACATCCGTATTTCTGGGCGCGCATTCTGACACGCGGTTAAAGTTTACCCCGGGTTAACTTTTTTTACGTGCTTAAGGATGCGAGTGAAAAATCAATTTTACCTAGGTAAAAGTCGGGTTAAATTTTTTCTATTGTTTTAAGAATAAGAATTTATCCAACTCGAGAGGTGGTTAAATATTTTTTCCCGTAGGATTATTTTAATAAAAAATAAAATACGCGCATTGATTAAATTTTTTATTTTGCGCGAGGTGATTTTGCGGCGCGAGAAAAAAAAATTTAAAAAAATTCATTGCAATCATTTTCTGACCCATATGCGGCAGGTTTATTTATTTACAATATATATTTATTTTTTTATTTTCTTTGAAATGGATTTAACGGGGTAAATATAAGGGTTTCTTCAGAATGCGACCCCTGTTATTGTTTTGTTTAATTTTCTTTATAATTTTTCTGTGCGGCGGGGGCTGTCGCGACCGCTCTGTCGCTTCTACAGTGCCGTTGAGTTTAGGCTCAAAAACCTTTCAGTACTAAAACACTTTTTCTTTAGTTTTAGTACTAATGATACCTGTAACGTGTATAATAAATCTACTTATCTTATACAATAGTAGGTGAAAAATAAACCACGCCTACGTTTGCAACTACAAGTATTTTACTTATAGTTTTACAATAAAGGTCTATTCATACTTATGACAAAACGTCCTTTGGACAAAGTCCAAAGGACAAAAGTCCTTTGGACTTTGTCCAAAGGACAAAGTCCAAAGGGAAAAGTCCTTTGGACTTTGTCCTTTGGACAAAGTCCAAAGGACAAAGTCCAAAGAACAACGTATTCATACTTCTTGTCCTTTGGACTTTTCCCTTTGGATTTTGTCCTTTGGACTTTGTCCAAAGGACAAATTCTGAGTAGCGTTCATACTTCGTCCAAAGGACAAAGTCCAAAGGACGTTTTGGCTTGTCCAAAGGACGTTTTGGTTTGTCCTTTGGACTTTGTCAAAAGGACGTTTTGTCATAAGTATGAATAGACCTTAAAAAGACATCATTTTTTTAAAATTAAATTATTTTTATCTTTATTTATTAAAAAATCAAAAAATGTTGTAATCAAAGCTTGAACTCGATCAAAAGCACCTAAATTTAACTCACTACTAACCCGACCAAGCGATCTACTTGTTCAGACGCCATAAAAGTTGCTTGCTTTGGCCAACAAATCTCTTTTGTTGCTTCATTTTTTTTTAAAGTTTAAAGTTTATTTATTTGCATAAAGCAGGACACGCAAGGCCGTATTTCGCTCTAACTTTGCAACCATTACTATACATAACAATATTAACAAACAATCAATATTATCACAATGTGGTCTGTGTTAGTCTGGACTCAATCCAGGGACCTTTCGTATACAAGACGTTAGTTCTGCCACTGCGTTACAATGACTCCTTTATATGTGGCAAGAAAGTGTGATTTTTTCCATAGCTTGAAAGTTCGTTCTCTGTTAGCTTGTCCAGCGGTAGCAAATTGAAACGAGCTTTTGATTTGACTAACATACTGTGAAGGCAGTTTGTAAATATGTCTTTGAAAACAGACTTCTTTTTTAATTTAAAACAATCTTAGGTAATTGTCTGCTTGAACAGATGGTGTACTGTGTTCTTTAACAGACATAAAGGGAAGTACTATTTTACTCACATCAAAAACGAGCATCCAATAACGTTTGTAAATATTTCCTTTAAAACAGACTTATTTTGTCATTTAAAACAATCTATGGTAATTGTCTGCTTGAACAGATTGTGTACTGTGTTTTTTAACAGACATAAAGGGAAGTACTATTTTACTCACAGCAAAAACGAGCATCCAATAACAAGAATGTTGAAAAACGTTTGCTTGTTTGTTTAGATAAAAAAACGTTCGTTTGTTTCAAAATATTTTTAAAAAAATAATTAAAAAAAATGGTTTTTTAATGTTTAGATAAAAAAACGTTTGTTAGGTTAGTATAAATGTCCCAATCTCCCAATATAAAAAGGGTGTTGCTATTCATATCACATTACTCAGAACTAGCACTCATTGCTAACATTAGCTACTCTCTAAAAAGTGGCCCTAAAAAATTCGTTGAAAAAAAAGTCGTAAATCACATTTTGATTAAATTAACGAAATAAGTAGATTAGAAAACTGTTGCTATAATATTAGTTGATTGAACGAAAAAATTCGTAAAATTAACTTAGAAAAATCTCGTTGAAATTGATAATTGCTCTTTACATATTAAACATACAGTTTTCTCTCGTGCGGCGGTTTTTTATTTTATAATTAGGTTTACCACTAGTTTTGTGATTTGTTTGACTATTTATATAAATATATTCTACGAAAATAATCAAATACAATGTGTAACTGAAGTCAAATTATTTAAACCTTCATTTTTTTTGTTTTATGTTTATTAATAACAAAAATAATTGTTTTAAAACAAAAAAATAAGCTTTGGCCAATTTAATCCGACTCTTTTTAAAGTTTTAATATTTACCACGGGACGTTTCCTTTGATTTTGTTCTGAATATAGAAAATTTGTGAGGATATTTTGTTGGAAATATTGGAAATTTTTCGCTATTGTTAAAACAAAATTACTTTGCAAAGAAAAAACTCCAAAGGCGCTGATAATTTCTATGGAATTAAGATGGCAAAAATTGCTTGTGTGTGCACTGACTTTAAATCCTTAGTTTGAAGTGTGTAAAATTTTCTGCTAGGGATTTTAAGTTTTTGCAACACTTTATTTATTTTTTTTAAAGTGTGAAATCTGCACTTTCGTTTACAAAACAAAATAAGGAAGGACAGACTAAGGTAAGAAATGTTTTGTCTTTGAATTAAAACAATCTTATATTTGAAAAGTAACCATAAATCACTTTTTTCTTCACCCTTAAAATGGTTAAATAAGAAAAAATATGGAAAATCTTTGACCGAAGAAGGACTTTTCTTCTCGCCATCACGCTGAAACTAAAATAAAAGTAAAATTTGGAAGTTCAAACTATTGTCTTGAATTTTTAATTTATTATGCTTGTTAAGTATTATAAATTCTTGCTTCATGTAAACCTATTCTATGCATCCTTTAACCGGAGTTTTATCGGAAAAATTTTATTGTAAAACGGGAGTTTCACTAATTTTTTATTAAGCCTTTAATAAATAAAAAAATCGTAAAAGTTACTAATCAGGTGAGCGGATCCTTTCCCGTTAAAAAATTCGTAGAAATTTACTAATTTCTACGTTATATTAACCAATCACTTTTAAGAGAGTAGTGCATGCAGTGCATGCTTGTTAAAGAATATGAGGAAAAGATATGTTATGATTATGATTGTAATCACTAAAATAAATTGTCCATCCTTGTGATTGTTGATTGGTTCCAGTCTCTAAACCAACCTATCAAAAAAGCCGAGGTATATTGGTCGTGTCGTTTTACCTTTTTTTTCTGATTATAATATGCCACAATTTTAAGTATATTCAGCAAACTGCTAACGGCATGCCATCTTTTTTTTGAGCGGCGAGACCAAAAATTGTTATATATTTTTAAGGAGACACCTAATCAAATGCCAGGACAAAAAAAGTTTTATTCAGCAAAGAATGGGAATCTTGTGGCATATTGCTTAACCAGTTCGTTTTTTATTATAATATAGATTTAACATAACACTAGCGTTTTTTTAAAAATTCTCAGTTATACATGCTACACGTTTTTAAAGTTATAAAAAAGGGAAGTTCAAAAACCAAATTTAATTTCTCAACATTTTATATCAACTTTTTTAGTAATAAAATTTGTACTTACATAATAAGGAAATTATTATACCAATTTCGGTCTAGAATTGAAAAGCAAATTATTTTAGTACGTTATTTATTTTTGAAGTTTATGTGATTTTTGTTAATTGACGTGTCATAGTTAAGAAGCTCATCATGTAAGTATATCCGGCATCCAACAGGATATTTACTACAATATAATTATAGTAAATGTCTATAATTATAGAGTAATGTGCAGTTTTATAGTAATTGCCGTGCTGGATGCTGGATATACTTAACCCATTACAACCGTGAAACCTTCTTAGGACAAAGGTGAAACCTTCGTCTTATGCTAGTGGTATTTTCATATGACAAATGGCATATGTAAACCTTACCGGGGTAAGGGGTAAACCTAAGTCCTACTTCCATCATACATAATTTTTTGTACCCAAATAGTGCCTAGTGATCAAGCTAATTGAAATTGTTAAAGCTGTATGGTAGCAATATGCAAATTTTTGCAACATGAAATATCCTATCTAATACACTATTGGTGAAAAAAATCTGCATATTGCAACCCTGCAGGTTTAACCATTTCAGTTTGCTCACTCACTGGGCACCACTCCCGCAAAAAATTATGTATGAAGGAGATACGGCATAGATCTTATAAAGGTTTAACGGTTGTAACTAAGGAAAAGTCAATCACAGGAATGGGATAAGGTAGTTTTTGTGCAGTATTATTGCACTAAAATGTGGTATACTTTATTATTTATTATAAGTTTCACTGAAAAATGGCTGAGGAAATACTGAGTCCCAACAATAAAAAATCGATACTTTGACAATGTTTTTTTTTGTTTAAATATAAAGTTTTAGAAAATGAATACATATTTAGATTTAAATATTATTTTTGGTTCACATTAGGCAAGATTACTGTAATTTTTTATAATGATGAAAG
This sequence comes from Microlaimidae sp. YZB2_3, assembly GCA_030248175.1. NCBI lineage: Eukaryota > Metazoa > Nematoda > Chromadorea > Desmodorida > Microlaimidae > Microlaimidae sp. YZB2_3. Next base: position 8,259 of record JASAMX010012459.1, read on the forward strand.
TTTCTGTTTTTCTTTTCTGGCGCTCTGGGATAACTTATTCTATGCGCAGCAAACAGTAAGTTACATACGAAGCTTTTTTAATTCTAAAGACTAGGTTAAGACTAAACTTTAAAGATTAGATAAAGGCTCTAGATTTAGACTAGATTTTAAAGACTAGAGTAGATTTAAAATTTTAAAATAAATGGTAAAAAAGGTAAAGAAGTGCACCAACAAAGAAATAAAAACAGGGGATCTTACTAATGGGACATAAAAATTTCCTAAAAAATTAGATCAGTGGTTTGTATCTAAACTAGTATTAACAAAAATAAACAACATTAAAATACAGGAAAAATATGTGACTTCATATGTTATTCTTAAACACATTTGCTGCGATTAACTTAGGCGTGTGCGTTAATTAGGGCGAAGTCAATTAGGAGTTCTAAATGACCCTAATTTGGGCAATTCAGAGGTTCTTAATTAGTTTCAAATGGCCTTTTATTAGGTCATGTTCAGTTAGGTGCTTAGGTAGCTGAAATTAAGACGCACTTTTTTTTGGCGTTCAGAAAAAATTAATTTTCAAGAAAAATAACTGTTTTGTTATATTTTATTGCACAAAAATCTTGACTTTTTGAAATTTATTTGAAAAAAATTCAATATTTATGTAAATATAATAAACTTAGGAGGTGTATGTTTGGATTTATTATTAATAAATAAATAATGATTTTGTGAAGTTATTTTTAAGTTAAGTGATTTATAAAGTAACGGAATATTGCATGTAAATATATATTAGAAGCAGAGAAGTTTGAAAAAAAACAAATAATATTTTAACGAATAAATAAGCAAGTATTTTGGTCATTTTATTAGTATTAGAAAAGCTTGGTAAAGGCGGACAGTACAGGATTTTAGAGCACTGGGAGCACTTTTAAGCTAAAAAAACTTCACTCTAATTTTTTACCTAAATTTCAGAAAAAATATTTTAAATTTCAGAATAAAATTATTTGGTTTCAAATTAAGGAATACAAATACCTATATATTATTATGCTAAAAATTTTTTTAATGACTACATTTATGTAAAGGTGGTTCTGAGATCAAACTTTTTTGTCTTTGATTTTGATAGAGTTTTTGTGAAAACGTTACCCTCACCCACAATAGGCCATAAATTTTTTTTTGCTAAAATAAATTAGTTTGAAACATACCTTAATTTGCAGAAAAACAAAAATTATAAAACTAAACAACAGTAACAATCATGTTGTGTTTGTAGAACATGTAAAAATACAAAAAAGTATAATAGTTGCACGCTATCAGCGAGGGCTATTATTCTTATTTTTTAGAGATATTGTTCAGTTTCTGAGTTTAACCTTGCAGTAGCCCATCCATTAAGAATAATTTAAATGGTGTTTTATAATTCAACTTATATTAACATAACGTTTTTTAAAAAATTTTTTACCCAATTATATTTAAACCCAACATTCTAACGCGAAACATATAAAGTAGGACTTTAAACTTTAGTGCATTGACTAAGTATTCTTTACACGGTTGTATCTAAAACCATTAAGGTTTTTAATGAAACCTAAACAAAAGGAAATAAGCAGTTGACATCCTCCACTTTGGAAGTTTGGGATAGGATAGAAAGCTTTAGATTTTTGTATCTATATACCAAGTATATTAACTATCTGTTTTATACAATGATTCAGTCTATGTTTTAGTTGCTTGTTTCAAACTACTATCAATACATATTTGTTTTGCAAACAGCTTTACAACAAGAACAAATGTAACTAAATGTATAATAATAATATAATATAATATATAAATAATAATATAATATATAAAAAAGTATAAAAGTATATTTTTGGCTATTTTTTGGAAAAAAATTTTCAAAATTTTTGGGGTAGCCAAAACCCCCGAAATTTACGGTCATTTTTTTTTGGCAAATTCTAACTTTTTACATATGGCCTCACGTCTGAAATTTTTGTGCAGATTGTCTTACTTTTTGGACCTATATGGAAAAAGTTAGAAATTTGGCCGAAAAAAGATGACTGTAAATTTTGGGGATTTAGAGCTAACCCCCAAAAATTTTAAAAAAAAAATTTTTTTTTAGTAGATAGCCAATAGTACAAGAACCTTAACGCAAGATGTTTGCATATTGATCGCGGCGCTTTCAAGTTATAAGAGCGAAACAAAAATTTTTAAGTTTTTCCAGTATCGCTAAAAACAGCGAGTAGGCTGCGTCTAAAAAACAGTGAAGAGGGGAGTACGGTGGGGTCAACTTTCCCCTTTAACCTTAAAATTTTGGAACCCCTCCTAAAAAAATGAGTTTCTAGAAATTTTTAAATTATTTTACTGCTCTACTCAAAATTTTAAATTAACCACCACCCACCACCCAATCCTCCTCCCTTTATCACTACCCTGGAGTTGATCATATTTTACTTTAAAAAACATAAGTAAATTATTTGAACAATAATGCTATTAAATTAAAACTACTTTTGTTTTTAAGTCTTAGTAAGGTTTTACTTTTTTGTGTTCTTATGTTTGTTTCAGATTACAAAAGACTGGGCTAAGATTTTTTAAAAATCAAGCGTACTATTTTTGTTATAGTGCAAAAATTAAAGATTTGTTACAACTAAAAATTAGTGAAGTTTAATTTTTTGCCAGTTTTATCGCCTACTATTAACTTAACACCTAAAAGTTCTATAACTATTGCTACGACATTAAATTTTTAAATTGAAATTTATCCTTAGGTATTGTTTTTGGTACAAAACTTAGTTTTTACCTGTTTGCAAACTTTTAAGTAGTAGCAAATTTAAAAATTATGTCAAAACCGGGCCCGTGGCCACCAGAGAGAGAAGGGGGGCCCTCCATAGGAAAAACTTCTTGTTTTTGGGGCATTTTTTTTAGCTGCTTATCTGGTTTTTCGCCAAGGATTTGTCCCTTTCATTTTTTGGTGTTTATTCTAACCAAAATTAATAAAAAAAAGGAAAAAGGGAATTAAAATATAAAATTAGTTTTTTGAAAATAAACCATGATTCAAGAGATAATTTAAATTTAATCTTTTTTTTAGTTCTTACAAATTAAAAAGAATTTGTTTATTTTTGTTAAATTTTTTTGTTTGAAATATTTTGACATAAAAAATTGTTTTTTTTCTTCCACTCAGTTACTAAAACAATAGGTCTAATTTTACTTTTACTTACTTTAACAAAATTTTGAACTTTACTTTTACTTTTACTTTAATTTAATTAAAAAATCACAAATTATATTTACTCTTACCTTACTTAGATTAAAATTTTTCAAATTATTTTTACTTTTACTTAAAATAATCGAAAATCATTACTTTTTACAACACTAATAACCGATTATTGCACCGAATTTTAGTTTTATTTTTTCAAAATATAATTTTAGGGTCAATATTACAGTTTTAAAGTTGCTCTTGTATGATACTCTTGCAGTTTTAACTTCAAATGTATAATAGTCATCATAAATGGTTAAATATCAAGAATATTTTTTCTGGAATTAATATTTAAAGCAACAAAACATTTAACCAACATTTTTTTGCTGAAAAAACACGCTAAGGGTATTTGACTTAATTTAGACCAGGCTTTAATTTCGGCCACCAATTTAGGGTGTTAGAAAATAAATGTTAAATAAACTGTTTTTGCAGTTTTTTATTTGTGTAAATTCTGCATTAGTAACATTTTCATACAAATTAAGTGTATATTTGTGATTTTTTGGATTTTTGGTGTGTATTTAAACCGCATTAAATTTTAAAGGAAGCAATATATTACCTTAAAATCTTCTATTAAGGCTAATTTTATTAATTTTAATGGTTTTATATTTTCTTAGAAATCACTTTGCAATGCGTTATGCAAATCACTTTGCAATGCGTTAACTAACTGGGTAATTTAATAATCTGTTAATTTCAGCCACTTTGAAATTCAGGTGAAAAATAAACCTGTTTAGCACGATTTACACGATGATGAGCATGAGTGGGGTTACCTAATCCATAATTTACTAGGCTTGATTGTTATATGAACAGAGAGGAAACAATTTCTCAGGAATAATATTGAAACGCATAAAAAAGTCAGGTTCTTTTCTTGCAGAGGGATGCAGTCATATAGTGAATATAGTAAATATTATTGTCAATGTGGTTTCCCCACCCAACTCACCAACCACGATATAGAGTACCAATGCTTCGAAAAATTGTGTAAAGTAAATTAAAACAGAGTAAAAATGTCAGGTTATTTCCCTTGATGGAGGATTGCAGTCATAGGAATTATGTAGTGAACATCTGTGCAGATTGAAGTAATTCAACTCCTCATTGACTAGGTCTGAATTATTAATAGGCCGGTAAGAATTTCTCAAAGATTATTGAAATGCAGTTAAAAAGACAAGTTATTTTCTTGGCGGAGGGATACAGTCAGATACAAAACATCAGGATCAGAGATAGGCAAGGGCTGGTTAAGTGGAGTTATATCCCTCCTTAACAATTGTAACGTCTTGTTTATCCTTAAAGTTGATATTTTTGGTTTATGTAATCGTTTTTTTTCGGGTTTTAGGCTATTGTTTTCGTGTTTTTAATACCTAAACAGTGGCCGAAATTAAAACGGATTTTGTTTTTTTTGTTTTTTAGGTTAAAAATATGAAAAACTCCATAGTAATAAAAATTTTAAAAAAAATTACCAGGCTTTCTTTAAAGTTGGGTGGATGTAACAAAAACCATTTTATGTTAAAATATTTTTCACACAAAAAAATTTAACAAAAAACACAAATTCTTGTGTTTTTTAAGGTTTTGACATAATTATTTAAATTCTTGCTACTAACTATAAAAGTTTGCAAACGGGTAAAAACTAAGTTATATGTACCAAAAACAATACCTAAGGATAAATTTGCAACCTTTAAAAATTTAAATTAGTCGTTTTAGCAATAGTTATAGCCAACTTTTTCTAGGTGGCTGAAGTTAATAGTAGGCGATAAAACTTCGGCCACAAAAAAATTAAACTTTCACTAATTTTTAGTTGTAACAAATACTATTAATTTTTGCACTGGGATAACAAAAATAGCTATCGCTTGATTTTTAAACCAAATCTTGGCCCAGTCTTTTGTAATGCTGAAACAAACATAAGAAACACAAAAAGTAAAACCCCTTACTCACAGAACCGTAAAAACAAAAGTAGTTTTAATCATTTTAATTAGCATTATTGTTCAAATAATTTACTTATGTTATTTTTAAAGTAAAATAGTGTATTCAACTCCAGGTTTGGCCATAGTTTTGGCAGCTAAAGGGAGGGAGGGATTTGGGGTGGTTGGGGTGGTTGGTTAATTTAAAATTTTGGAGTAGAGTCAGGTAAAATAATTTAAAAATTTTCTGAGAAAAACTCGATTTTTGTCAGGAGGGGTTCCAAAATTTTAAGGTTAAAGGGGAGAGTTGACCCCACCGTACTTCCCCTCTTCACTGGTATTTTTTCTAATAGCAGCCTACTCGCTGTTTTTTTTAGCGATACTGGAAAAACTTTGACAAAAATTTTTGTTTGCGCTCTTATAACTTGAAAGCGCCGCGATCAATATGCAAACATCTTGCGTTAAGGTTCTTGTACTATTGGCTATCTACTGAAAAAAAAATTTTTTTTCAAAATTTTTGGGGGGTTAGCTCTAAAATCCCCAAAATTTACAGTCATCTTTTTTCGGCCAAATTTCTAACTTTTTACCATATGGGTCCAAAAAAGTATGGACAATCTGCACAAAAATTTTCAGACGTGAGGACCCATATGGTAAAAAGTTAGAAATTTTGCCAAAAAAAAATTGACCGTAAATTTCGGGGGTTTTGGGGCTAACCCCCCAAAATTTTTGAAAAAATTTTTTCCAAAAGATAGCCAAAAGTATACTTTTATACTTTTTTATATATTATATTATTATTTATATATTATATTATATTATTATTATACATTTAGTTGTACATTTGTTCTTGTTGTAAAGCTTGTTTGCAAAACAAATATGTTATTGATAGTTAGATTTGAAACAAGCAACAGTTGAAGAACAGTAGACTGCAATCATTGTATAGAACAGATAGTTTAGATATAGCTGGCTTAGTATAGTTACAAAATTACTAAAGCTTTCTATGTTTATCCCTAAACTTCCAAAGTGGAGGATGTCAACTGCTTATTTCCTTTGTTTAGGTTTCATTAAAAACCTTTAATGGTTTTAGATGAACAAACCGGTGTAGATATATTTAGTCAATGCACTAAAGATTTTAAAGTGCCTTGCTTTATATGTTTCGCGTTAGTCAATGTTTTGGGTTTAAATATAATTGGGTAAAAATTTTTTAAAAAACGTTATGTTAATATAAGTTGAATTATAAAACACCATTTAAATTATTCTTAATGGGTAAGTTATGCAAGGTTACAACTCAGAAACTGAACAATATCTCTAAAATAAGTATAATAGCCCTCGCTGATGGCGTGCAACTATTATACTTTTTTGTATTTTACATGTTCTACAAAGCACAGAAACACATGATTGTTATGTTGTTTAGTTTTATAATTTTTGTTTTTCTGCAAATTAAGGTATGCTTAGCAAACTAATTTATTTTAGCAAAAAAAAATTTATGGCCTATTGGGGGTGAGGGTAACGTTTTCACAAAAACTCATCAAAATCAAAGACAAAAAGTTTGACTCAGAACCACCTTTACATAAATGTAGTTAAAAAAATTTTGGCATAATAATATATAGGTATTTGTATTCCTTAATTTGAAACCAAATTTTATTCTGAAATTTAAAATATTTTTCTGAAATTTAGGTAAAAAATTAGAGTGAAGTTTTTTAGCTCAAAAAGTGCTCCAGTGCTCTAAAATCCTGTACTGTCCGCCTTTACAAGCTTTTCTAATACTAATACAGTGACCAAAATACTTGCTGATTTATTCGTTAAAATTATTTGTTTTATTTAAACTTCTCTGCTTCTAATATATATTGACATGCAATACTCCGTTACTTTATAAATCACTTAACTTAAAAATAACTTCACAAATCATTATTTTTTATTAATAATAAATAAACAGACACCTCCTAAGTTTATTATATTCACAGAAATATTGAATTTTTTTCAAATAAATTTCAAAAAGTCAAGATTTTTGTGCAATAAAATATAACAAAACAGTTATTTTTCTTGAAAATTAATTTTTTTCTGAGGGCCAAAAAAAGTGCGTCTTAATTTGAGCTATTGAGCACCCTAACTAGAACATGACCTAATAAAGGCCATTTGAAACTAATTAAGACCCTTGGAGGCCCAAATTAGGGTCATTTAGAACTCCAAATTGACTTCGCCCTAATTAACGCACACGCCTAAGTTAAGGCAGCAAATGTGTTTAAGAATAACATATGAAGTCACATATTTTTCCTGTATTTTAATGTTGTTTATTTTTGTTAATACTAGTTAGATACAAACCACTGATCTAATTTTTAGGAAATTTTATGTCCCATTAGTAAGATCCCCTGTTTTTATTTTTTCGTTGGTGCACTTCTTTACCTTTTTTACCATTTATTTTAAAATTTTAAATCTACTCTAGTCTTTAAAATCTAGTCTAAATCTAGTAGCCTTTATCTAATCTTTAAAGTTTAGTCTTAACCTAGTCTTTAGAATTAAAAAAACTTTGTATGTAACTTACTGTTTGCTGCGCATAGAACAGTTATTCCAAGCGCCAAAAGAAAAACAGAAACTTTCATCATTATAAAAAATTACAGTAATCTTGCTGCAACGCCAAAAAATAATATTTAAATCTAAATATGTATTCATTTTCTAAAACTTTATATTTAAACAAAAAAAAACATTGTCAAAGTATCGATTTTTTATTGTTGGGACTCAGTATTTCCTCAGCCATTTTTCAGTGAAACTTATAATAAATAATAAAGTATACCACATTTTAGTGCAATAATACTGCACAAAAACTACCTTATCCCATTCCTGTGATTGACTTTTCCTTAGTTACAACCGTTAAACCTTTATAAGATCTATGCCGTATCTCCTTCATACATAATTTTTTGCGGATTGGTATGGCCCAGTGAGTGAGCAAACTGAAATGGTTAAACCTGCAGGGTTGCAATATTCAGATTTTTTTCACCAATAGTGTATTAGATAGGATATTTCATGTTGCAAAAATTTGCATATTGCTACCATACAGCTTTAACAATTTCAATTAGCTTGATCACTAGGCACTATTTGGGTACAAAAAATTATGTATGATGGAAGTAGGACTTAGGTTTACCCCTTACCCCGGTAAGGTTTACATATGCCATTTGTCATATGAAAATACCACTAGCATAAGACGAAGGTTTCACCTTTGTCCTAAGAAGGTTTCACGGTTGTAATGGGTTAAGTATATCCAGCATCCAGCACGGCAATTACTATAAAACTGCACATTACTCTATAATTATAGACATTTACTATAATTATATTGTAGTAAATATCCTGTTGGATGCCGGATATACTTACATGATGAGCTTCTTAACTATGACACGTCAATTAACAAAAATCACATAAACTTCAAAAATAAATAACGTACTAAAATAATTTGCTTTTCAATTCTAGACCGAAATTGGTATAATAATTTCCTTATTATGTAAGTACAAATTTTATTACTAAAAAAGTTGATATAAAATGTTGAGAAATTAAATTTGGTTTTTGAACTTCCCTTTTTTATAACTTTAAAAACGTGTAGCATGTATAACTGAGAATTTTTAAAAAAACGCTAGTGTTATGTTAAATCTATATTATAATAAAAAACGAACTGGTTAAGCAATATGCCACAAGATTCCCATTCTTTGCTGAATAAGTCTTTTTTTGTCCTGGCATTTGATTAGGGGTCTCCTTAAAAATATATAACAATTTTTGGTCTCGCCGCTCAAAAAAAGATGGCATGCCGTTAGCAGTTTGCTGAATATACTTAAAATTGTGGCATATTATAATCAGAAAAAAAAGAGGTAAAACGACACGACCAATATACCTCGGCTTTTTTGATAGGTTGGTTTAGAGACTGGAACCAATCAACAATCACAAGAGAGAGGATGGACAATTTATTTTAGTGATTACAATCATAATCATAACATATCTTTTCCTCATATTCTTTAACAAGCATGCACTGCATGCACTACTCTCTTAAAAGTGATTGGTTAATATAACGTAGAAATTAGTAAATTTCTACGAATTTTTTAACGGGAAAGGATCCGCTCACCTGATTAGTAACTTTTACGATTTTTTTATTTATTAAAGGCTTAATAAAAAATTAGTGAAACTCCCGTTTTACAATAAAATTTTTCCGATAAAACTCCGGTTAAAGGATGCATAGAATAGGTTTACATGAAGCAAGAATTTATAATACTTAACAAGCATAATAAATTAAAAATTCAAGACAATAGTTTGAACTTCCAAATTTTACTTCTATTTTAGTTTCAGCGCGATGGCGAGAAGAAAAGTCCTTCTTCGGTCCAACATTTTTCCATATTTTTTTCTTATTTAACCCTTTTAAGTGTGAAAAAAAAGTGATTTATGGTTACTTTTCAAATATAAGATTGTTTTAATTAAAAGACAAAACATTTCTTACCTTAGTTTGTCCTTCCTTAATTTGTTTTGTAAACGAAAGTGCAGATTTCACACTTAAAATATAAATAAAGTGTTGCAAAAACTTAAAATCCCTAGCAGAAAACTTTACACACTTTAAACTAAAGATTTAAAGTCAGTGCACACACACAAGCAATTTCTGCCATCTTAATTCCATAGAAATCATCAGCGCCTTTGGAATTTTTTTCTTTGCAAAGTAATTTTGTTCTAACAATAGCGAAGAATTTCCAATATTTCCAACAAAATATTCTCAGAACAAATTTTCTATATTTAGAACAAAATCAAAGGAAACGTCCCGTCGTAAATATTAAAACTTTAAAAAGAGTCGGATTAAATTGGCCGAAGCTTATTTTTTTGTTTTAAAACAATTATTTTTGTTATGAATAAACATAAAACAAAAAAATGAAGGTTGAAAGAATTTGACTTCAGTTACACATTGTATTTGATTATTTTCGTATAGAGAATATATTTATATAAATAGTCAAACAAAATCACAAAACTAGTGAACCTAGTATAAAATAAAAAACCGCCGACACGAAGAGAAAACTGTATGTTTGATATGTAAAGAGCAATTATCAATTTCAACGATATTTTTCTAAGTTAATTTTACTAATTTTTTCGTTCAATAAACTAATACTATAGCAACAGTTTTCTAGTCTTCTTATTTGGTTAATTTAATCAAATGTGATTTACGACTTTTTTTCAAAGCGAATTTTTCAGGAACACTGTTTAGAGAGTATGCTATAAAAATATTACACCAACTAATGCTGGTATGCACTAATGTGATATGAATAGCGGGAACACCTTTATCCTAAAGATGGAACTGCTGTTGTAACCGACCAAGCGATCTTGTTTTGTTGATCCAATTCTTGAAAAAAGTTGCTTTTGCTTCACAACTCAAATTTATTATATTCCCTCATTTTTAAAGTTTAAAGTTTCCTTCTTCCATAAAGCTCGGACACACCAAAGAGCCGTATTTCACTCTCGTTTTTGCAACTCGTATACATAACGATTATAACAAAACAATTAAATATTTTTATTTTCACAATGTGGTCTGTTGTTCATCTTGGAACTAGAAAAAAGAATACAGGCACCTTTTGACTTGTATCACAAGACGTTCCATTCTCCGCCAGCTTGTCGTACCAATGACTCCTTCTGTGGCGAGAGAATCCTGATTTTTTTTTCCACTAGCTTGCTAAAGTAATTTCTCTGTTTCACTGTACAGCAGATTCGCCAAATTGAAAACAGCTTGATTAAACTGCACGTCTTGCAAAGGCCGTTTCTAATATTCTTGAGAAACAGACTTCTTTTTAAATTTGAACAAGTTGTATTTAAGCTCCATTTTTGGTTTTTTTTATCAAACTACGATGGTGTTTCTGCTTCCTTTTGACCAACATAAAGGAAGAATTCCTTTTTCTTTCACATATCAAAAACAAGCCCATCCCCAATTAACATCTTATAAATAACTTTCCTTTTAAAAACAGACCTCATTTCCTTCATTTATAAAACAATATATGAGTGATGCTGCTGAAAGCGATTGTCTGTGTTTTTTGGACAAGGCTAGTAAAGAGGAAGTACTATTTTCTTCACAGGCTAAAGACAACATCAACTAACAAGAAAAAATATTTTGAAAAGACGTTTTTGCTTGTTGCTTTGATTGAAAGAAAAAGCGACGTTGTAAAATTATATTTTTAAAATTGATTAAAAAATCGTTTAATTGTTTAATAAAAGAACCACTCTGTCTGGTTCATATACAATGCAATCTTCCCAATATAAAAGATATTATTTCTCATCTACACCTACTAGAACTAACCTTCATTACTAACATTAGCTACTCTCTAAAAAGTAGCCCTAAAAAATTCGTTGAAAAGAAAGTAAGTAAATCACATTTTGATTAAATTAAAAAAATAAGTAAATTACAAACTTGTTGTTATAATATTCATTTAATTGAACAAAAAAATTCGTAGAATTAACTTCTAAAAAGTTGGTTGAAATTATTCAATTAATCCTGCTAAATATTAAACATACAAGTTTCTATCTCATGCGGCGGTTTTTTATTTTATAATTCAGGGTTACCACTAGTTTTGTTTGATTTGTTTTTGACTATTTATATAAATATATTCTACGAAAATAATCAAATACAATGTGTAACTGAAGTCAAATTCTTTAAACCTTCATTTTTTTTGTTATTCTGTTTATTAATAACAAAAATAATTGTTTTAAAACAAAAAAATAACTCTTAGGCCAATTTAATCCGACTCTTTTAAAGTTTTAATATTTTCCGCGGGACGTTTCCTTTGATTTTGTTCTGAATATAGAAAATTTGTGAGGATATTTTGTTGGAAAAAAATATTGGAAATTTTTCGCTATTGTTAAAACAAAATTACTTTGCAAAGAAAAAACTCCAAAGGCGCTGATTAATTTCTATGGAATTAAGCATGGCAAAAATTGCTTGTGTGTGCACTGACTTTAAATCCTTAGTTTGAAGTGTGTAAAATTTTCTGCTAGGGATTTTAAGTTTTTGCAACACTTTATTTATTTTTTTTAAAGTGTGAAATCTGCACTTTCGTTTACAAAACGAAAATAAGGAAGGACAGACTAAGGTCCAAGAAAATGTTTTGTCTTTTAGATTAAAACAATCTTATATTTGAAAAGTAACCATAAATCACTTTTTTCTTTCCACCCTTAAAATGGTTAGATGAGAAAAAAAATATGGAAAAATCTTTGACCGAAGAAGGACTTTTCTGGCGCGGGATTCACACTGAAACTAAAATAAAAAGTAAAATTTGGAAGTTCAAACTATTGTCTTGAATTTTTAATTTATTATGCTTGTTAAGTATTATAAATTCTTGCTTCATGTAAACCTATCCTGTGCATTGCGCTAACCGGAGTTTTATCGGAAAAATTTTATTGTAAAACGGGAGTTTCACTAATTTTTTATTAAGCCTTTAATAAATGAAA
>JASAMX010012461.1:0-15291 GCA_030248175.1 Microlaimidae sp. YZB2_3
TAAGAGTATTTGGATTGTTTTACAGAAATAATAAGAGAGAGTATAATATTGCATGTACCATTATTAAACAAACATAAAAAACCCGCTAAAAAGAAATGTAAATACCCAAAACACAATTTTAAATTGCAAAACAAAAAAGACAATTGTGGAAGCGTAGATCAAAAACTTCAAATTTTAAAGAAAATTTTAAAAGAATTTCAAAAGAGTATGCAAAAAGCGTTAAAAAGTTTAATTCTGATTTAGAAGAAGAAGTTCTAAAGTTACATGATATTGGCTATTTCTTCAAGTATATAAACAAAAAATTAAATCCAAAGAATCTATCTTTTAACTCCAAACTGAAAATGGTAGCTTAGAAACAGATGACGCACAAAAAAAATAATTTTTGGAGAGTTTTTTAGCTCCTTTTCACCATAGATGATAATAGTTTACCAAATTTTAAGCCTAAAATATTTAAGAAAATTGAAAATATGAATTTCACAGTAAGAGATGTTTTGAAATTTTTGAAACTGATTTGCTAATAAACTATCTCGCTCACCGGATGGCATATCAGCATTGTTCTTAAAACGTTTAACCAAAGTATTAGCAAAACCTCTTTCAAATATTTTTCAAAAATCATTTAATTCTGGTGATCTACCATATGAATGGAAAATGGCGTTAACTAATCCTGTACACAAAAAATGTTGTAAATGTCAAAAAGAAAATTATCATATTTCACTTATGTGTTTTTCTTACAAAGTAATGGAGCAAATTGTAAAATTTGAGCTTTCTATCTTTTTTGCAACAATATTGTCTCATCTTCAGCATAGTTTGAGATAAAATCTCAACAATTAAACTCCTAGATTATTATAATGATTGGACTTTAGCAGTTAATAATAAAATATCTATTGATGTTGTTTATTTAGGTTTTCCAAAGACTTTTGATACTGTATCACATCAAAAACTTTTGTATAAACTAAATAAATATGGGGTATCTGGCAAGTTTTTAAAATGGTTGAAAGCTTTTCTAACATATAGAGAAATTAAAATTGTAATTAATGATTTTATTTCATCAGCATATAAAGTCACTAGCTCGGTACCACAAGGTTCAGTTTTGGGAATATTTTTGTTTTTAGTTTACATAGATGAATGATATTGTGGACTGCGTTCAAAATTCTGAAATAAGACTGTTAGCAGATTATGCAAAGGTCTACAAAAGTTTTTCAGAAGAAAATAACAATAGAGATAAATTACAAGATGATCTGAATAGATTAGCTAAATAGGCAAATAACTGGCAACTTAGTTTGTCAGAGAATAAGAGTGTAGTTTTACACATTAATTGTTTAAATAATGAAAATCAGATGGATTATTACTTAAATAACAAGAAATTGCCTACAACTAATTTAATTAAAGACTTAGGAATTTATATGAGTAAAGAGTTAAAGTTTTCATATCACTGTCAAAAAATAGCTGCAAAAGCCATGAAAACATCCCACTTAATTTTTAGATGTTTCAAATTAAAATCCATTAAAAACGATCTTTCTGCATATAGGAGCGTTGTACGACCAACCGTGGAACATGGAAGTGCTGTGTGGAATCCTTATATGGTGAAGGATAAATATTTACTGGAAAAAGTACAAAGATCATTTACAAAAAGAGTTTTTAAAATATGTAACTTAAAAAATACTGACTATGAAAGCAGACTGCGTATACTTGGTATTGAAACTTTAGAAAAACGTAAAAAAATAACAGATATGATTGAAACATATAAAATCATAAATGGTCTTGTAAAGTTAAATCCCAACAAATACTTAGTTTTTAATAGAAATTATACAAGAGGTCATTAAAAAAAATGTAGATTTTAGGTGTTAATTGTAGAAAGTTTAATTTCTTTAATGGAGTCTCTCAGAAATGAAACTCGTTTAATAACAACCAAGTAAGCGCCAAATCATTATCTCAGTTCAAACTATCTCTAAGATTATAAACCTCCTAAAAATCTTCTTGGTAGTTAAATGACTAAATGAAGAGCTTTGTTTACAACAAGCCTTTAGTCATTAATTTCTAGCAAGCCAGGACTTCTGTAGTGATTATCCTTCTTTTGTATTTTGTTGTGTTTGTGTAATTTGTAACCCAACTGGGTTGCATTTTCATATTTTACAATAACTGTTCTTTTTGTGTTCTTATGCTAGAAATAAAATCTTCTATCTATCTTTAAGATAAGAGGCCAGAGTTTATTTTTAATAGGTCGGCAGGTAGAAAATAGAAATTAGCATTGCGATTCAGATTAGTTTAGCCAATACGAAGTAACAGCCCATATTAGACACGATAGTCAAATCCTCCCATTTAAACAGAAATTGTTCAGTGTTAATATTATTTACAGAATTATAACGTTATAGAATCACTTTTAGCTAATTAGTGCTTATGAAAAAAGTAGATCTTTCATTCATTTTTCCCAAGCACTGATTGGTTTAAAGTGATTCTATTAGCTCCTCCCAAAAACATTCCCATAGAGCAAAACATATATGACGTGATCACGAATACTATATGACATTTTGAAGGTACTAAGAATCCTGACATGAAAGCGATTTTGCTTTTATTTTGACCCGATCCACCGTGTCAACCGAAATAAGAAATCAATGGTAAATTTTAACATCCATGTAATTTTCCTTTGTTTTCTTAATAATAATATCACTATGCTAAAAATTGCTTTCCACAGGTTTCAAATAAAAAATGGGTTCATTGAAATAAGTAGCAAACTAAGCAAATGTTTAGGATTTAATTTTTTATTCAGGTCCGTGCTATCAATTTATTGACCAAACTCCCTTAATTACAGCCTGAAAAATCTTAGTTTTATACTCTTTCAATCATCTTACTGGTTTTGAGAATACACAAATAATAGAATTCACAGAATTCATTCACAGAATATATATTTTTCACCAAATTAGGACCGAAGAACAGCAATTTAAAAACTTAGCTTGTTTTTTAATTAGTTGCTCAATATTTTAGTTTTGGTCTTTTTACCGGAATATAACAGCAATATGAGAAACAAAAATTTATAAAAAATAATAATTAATACCGATTACAGTGCATAGCATACTGTGGAAACACTAAATCAAGGTTTTGTAAAATAACCTCTAGTTTAAAGAGCGCTTAAAAAACAGCAGGACACAATGTTTAAACAGTTATCACATACACTCTAGTAGGAATTTAAAAAATTAATAAAATAAAAACAAAATGTTTACCTCTGCTTGTCATAAAAATTGTTTGGTGAATAAAAAATCAAAACCACCCCTTTTAAAATATAATGTTGCAACAACTCAAACTCCCCAGCAGAAGCTTTTAAAATAATTCAAACCAGGAAGTTAAAGCCTGTGCCCACGCTTGTCGATGATGCCAGTTCAGTTTCACACATTCATTTTGCCCTTTTGTTTTTCTTCAATTAAAAATTCTTTGAAAAAATTGTTTTTTCTTCATTTCGAGAAAAATAATATTTGTTCTTTTATTTAAAACGATCGTAAACCAAAATTTATCCGTAAGTTCGTTTTTCTTGCCCATTTTTTCTGGTTGTAAAATGTACGATTTTTTAATATGCCAAAAAAAAAATTTTTTAATCAATATTTTTAAAAAAATCGCACATTAAATATATCATTGTTTTTTTCGATTAAGTTTGTGAACGCAATAATGTTTTTTAAACTATTTCGATTAGAAATTAGTTTGAAAAACAAAATAAATGACCATTTTTTGTTTTTTCAACCGATCTCAATTAAAAATGGGAACAACAATGAAAAATATTCGTTTTGTAGTTGTTTATTAGTTCATTACATAATTGTTATATGTAATTACGGATCTACCATTTAATCTTTACTGGTCTTAAGCAAATGTAGTAAACTTATTAGTAGATTTCATAATTGTAGTAAAGTTTATATTGGTTTGAAGAGAAACCAGTAAAGAGCGATTTATTTTGCAATAATTGCTTTGTCTGCCAAAACAATAGTATAAAATACTGGTCTCAAAAACCAGTAAGGTATCTGGTAGAGTAGTCTAAAACTTTTCAGGTTGAATGCTGAAGCAACTCCACGTCAAGAAAATATCTAGAATAAACGAGCTAATCAACAAAAAGTAAAAAAAAGTCTCAGTGGTAATGTATCCAATCAAAAAAGATTTATTACATTATTTGTACCCGGAACGGTATCTGTGTTTTTTAAAATTACAAAATTATTATTATAGTAAGAAAAACCAAATAAAATCTAACTGTGCGATTTTCGTCCAACGGTTTTCGGTGGTTTTTCAAGTGGTTCTGTGGTTTTGATTTTCGGTTTGGATTTACGAGGACCTCTTTCTTCTTGAACGGCTAAAATATTTTTTAACTGTTTTAAAATTTTATGTTATATTTATTTTTGTATTAAGATCAATAATATTAGGAAGCATAGTAAATGAATATTAAATGTCTCTAAAGTGTAATAATTGCCATTGGGTTGATGTTTACAAAATATAAAGCCTTGCAACGTAGCGCTTGTCGATGGATGAGGCTGAGGCTGGATTTCAAAAAAAAATTAAGTTCTTTATCGGTCAATCTTAAAAAAAAAACACAAATTGTTCGGAAAAATTTAAAAACCCCATCATCCGGCCCCTCAACTTCGAAACTTAAAAAAAAAAAAAAAAAAAAACAACGAGAAAAAACAGAGAAGGAAAAATAGAAAAAGAAAAAAGAAAAAAAAGAAAACTTAATCCCACTGTGGGGATCAGTGGGATTATTGAAAACAAAAAAAACAATAAAAACCTTCGTACAAAAAGCGTCTAAAAAGTGCAACACCGGACGCAAGATACGGAGAGGTGGCGCCGCGTGGGGGGAGGGGCGAGCAAACTCGCTTATATACTGATTTTATGTGCCGTGCCAGATCTTTAAACGCTTGTAGCTCGGCCCAAGTTTATGCTAGAGGAAAACTTTTTATATGAAAATGGTAGCAAATTTTCTGAATTTTTTGATGAAATAAAAATTTTTTGCCGAATTTTGGGAAAGTAAGGGTTAAACTACGTGTGCGTCAGGGTGAACCACCCAAAAAAAGTGGCTATTGAAAAATGCCAAATAAAAAAAGGTGGGTGAGTTATTTCAAACTTGTAAATAGATATAATTCATGTCAAAGACCCACTTTGCCCCATATATTACGTTTTTGGGAGTCCGGGGACGTTTTTTGGACTTTTTGAAGAGCTCAATTTTAGGAATTTTAAAAACGGAAAAATTGAGATATTTGAGTATGGGTTCGTGTTTTCATTCGTGTGATCGACCATGTAAGAGTTGGACGGCCGTTAATAGCTAAATTGAACGAGAAAAATCGGGGCTACCGGCCAATACTAATTTCGTTCGCCATAGATACCCCCTAGTTACTTTTACAGCTTACCCAAAGTAGCCAAAAAATGGGTCAATTTTTGCCCATTTTCAAGCAATAATTTGAAAAACGCAAATACACAGAAAAACCGGTTCAACGCAATTTTATATTGCCCCCCGTGATAGGGAGGCCGTACTAAGATTTTTAGCCCATCCGTAAAAGAAATTTTTTGAGAAATTCAAATTTTACGAATTTCGCATTTTTTTGTAAAATTGTCAAAAAAATTACAAGGTTTGAAATTATCATAAATCGGTCAAAATTCAAGCTACGGCTCTAAAATTTGAACTGAACACCTTAATTGCAACGTACTTTTTGAAAATGAGGTCAGTTTTTTATCCGTAAAGTAAAAATTTTGAGTTAGTCACGCCCAATCTTTTATACAAAATTTTACCATTTTAGCACCTCAAATGCTTAAAAGCCACCGTCCTAGGGGCTTTCAAAAAATGTTGCCCCTATTTTTGCGATGTGCCCCTGACGCTTTGCAAACGTTTGAAACCTCCAACGCCAAGAAATAAAATTTTTTTGGTCAATGGGAAAAGTGCCGCGCAACACCCACTTTTTTGGCCCAAAATCGTAATTTTTGTTTCTCACTAAAACCCATCAAAACTTTGCACAAAACACGTAGCGGTTACTTTTTTGAAATTTTTGGGTGTTTTGCGATCATTTTAAGCTTTTAAACAGCTCTGGGCACCAAATATAGCCCTAATTACACAGCCTTAAAATCTGGTTAAAAATCGCATATTTTCACAAAAAACCTCGAAAACAAAGATGACTCATTAATTCAGGGGCAACAGCGGTGGGAATGGAAATATATAAATATTTTTAAATCTTCTGTCACTAATTTACAAAAAAAACCTACAAAACAATCAACTTGCTTCTTGAAGATCTGAAAATGGCCACAAAATGAATGAAAAATGGTTAAGTCAGAGAAAATCGACAAAAAAACGTTAAAATCTGTCAGCTACATAGACTTTTTTGGTAATTTGTGATGTTTTTCTACAAATGTTGGTTTTTTCACGTTTATTTGATACCCCCGAAAGGTTATCCGTTCAATTCACCCTTTTATCAAACAACATTTCTGTCAAAAATTGCCTGACTTTTCACTTAAATTTAAACAAAACCTCTTCCCACTTCTTGTTTCAGGCCTATCTCCTTACTGCCACATCCAATTCACACATTCGGCACACCGCTGGAACCGCAATTGTTGTGGCAAAAAAACTACCGTTCAAATTTTTGATTTTTGGCACCCTGCCAATTTGACAGCGGGACAAATTTGCAATACCAAATCCACCGCAGTCACGCACGTACCGCTCCTTGCCCAATCTGCTCTAGCCTATTCCTTACTGCCGCATCCAATTCACACATTCTTCACACCCTGAACCGCAACAGTTGCGCAAAACTACCGTTCAGATTTTTGATTTTTGGACCTGCCATTGACAGCGGGAAAAGTTGCATACCAATCCACTGCAGTCACGCACATACCACTCCTCGCCCAATCTGCTCTTATAAAGTACAAAATCAATGTAGTTCAAAAGAGTACGCACAAAAGAGCCACAACAGTACTCAAAAACAGAAATAAGAGTCCTGTTGAACTTTGACACAGGTCAACAAAACAAAAGTGTACTGATAAAAGTAAATATTCACGTTTTGCATTTACTCAAAGATATGAAAAAGTACTAAAAATAACTTAATGTTAAAACGATTAGGGTAGCTACTTAATTTGGCCACCTTTTTTTTTTTTTGATAATTTTTTTGGTTTTTCCATTACCAAATTTTATAAAAACAAACGATAGTTTTTTGTTATCAGCAAATTTTTTTCTTTATCTTCAAATCATAGGTTTCAAGTTTTTTTTTATGGCCAAAGAGCCATTAATTTGGCCACTAGAAAAAACCTATATATTTCAAAAGCAATAAATTTTTAAAGTTGAATACTAGTATTGTTCTTTACATATACTTATTTTCCCTTCAAAAGTTAAGCAATTTAAATAACTGTCAAAACCAAAAAACAATTTTAATAACCTTTTTTTGTTAATTTTTTGCTTAAACAACTCAAAAGAAACGAAAAAAAAATCAAAATATACATGATATATTTAAAACAGCAAAAAAACTACTTCTTTCACTAAATTTAATCCAAATTAATGGAACTAAAGTTAGTTAAACCATTCCAAAGTGATTTTAAGAAATATCAAAAATAAAATTAACAATTTTGCGTTAAATAAATATAAGTTATATAGTCTTGTTTTAAATTTGATGAGTTTAAAACAAAGAAAAAAAAAACAAAAAATTCATTTTTTTATGAAAATTGATAATGTAGAATAACAAAATAAAAAATTTTGCAAAAACACTTTATTCAACATCATCCAGTTAATTTTGGCTAGTTTTTTTGTGTTTAAACCTTTTAAACCCACGTGGCCAGGCCGGCCATAGTCATACCCTAATCGTTTTAACATTAAGTTATTTCTTCATACTCTTTTTGCAGTACTGCTTTGAGTCAAGAAACGTGATATCTTACTCTTTTATGCGTATCTTTTGTGCCAGTACTTTTTGTGTCAGAGTATGTTAGCAAACGCCACACAGCTCTTATGTGCCGTACTGTTTTTGACGGTACTGTTTTGTGCGTACTTTTTTGGTCTCTTTTGCAAAACCTGGGTATTTTCTGTTTTGTGCCGTACTCTTACTAAAGCAGTTGGGCGAGGAGTGGTATGTGCGTGACTGCAGTGGATTTGGTATTGCAAATTTGTCCCGCTGTCAAATTGGCAGGGTGCCAAAAATCAAAAATCTGAACGGTAGTTTTTTTGCCGCAATTGTTGCGGTTCCAGCGGTGTAAAGAATGTGTGAATTGGATGCGTCACTAAGGAGATAAGGCTAAGAGCAGATTGGGCGAGGAGTGGTATGTGCGTGACTGCAGTGGATTTGGTATTGCAAATTTGTCCCGCTGTCAAATTGGCAGGGTGCCAAAAATCAAAAATCTGAACGGTAGTTTTTTTGCCGCAACTGTTGCGGTTCCAGCGGTGTAAAGAATGTGTGAATTGGATGCGGCAGTAAGGATATAGGGCTAAGAGCAGATTGGGCGAGGAGCGGTACGTGCGTGACTGCGGTGGATTTGGTATTGCAAATTTGTCCCGCTGTCAAATTGGCAGGGTGCCAAAAATCAAAAATTTGAACGGTAGTTTTTTTGCCACAACAATTGCGGTTCCAGCGGTGTGCCGAATGTGTGAATTGGATGTGGCAGTAAGGAGATAGGCCTGAAACAAGAAGTGGGAAGAGGTTTTGTTTAAATTTAAGTGAAAAGTCAGGCAATTTTTGACAGAAATGTTGTTTGATAAAAGGGTGAATTGAACGGATAACCTTTCGGGGGTATCAAATAAACGTGAAAAAACCAACATTTGTAGAAAAACATCACAAATTACCAAAAAAGTCTATGTAGCTGACAGATTTTAACGTTTTTTTGTCGATTTTCTCTGACTTAACCATTTTTCATTCATTTTGTGGCCATTTTCAGATCTTCAAGAAGCAAGTTGATTGTTTTGTAGGTTTTTTTTGTAAATTAGTGACAGAAGATTTAAAAATATTTATATATTTCCATTCCCACCGCTGTTGCCCCTGAATTAATGAGTCATCTTTGTTTTCGAGGTTTTTTGTGAAAATATGCGATTTTTAACCAGATTTTAAGGCTGTGTAATTAGGGCTATATTTGGTGCCCAGAGCTGTTTAAAAGCTTAAAATGATCGCAAAACACCCAAAAATTTCAAAAAAGTAACCGCTACGTGTTTTGTGCAAAGTTTTGATGGGTTTTAGTGAGAAACAAAAATTACGATTTTGGGCCAAAAAAGTGGGTGTTGCGCGGCACTTTTCCCATTGACCAAAAAAATTTTATTTCTTGGCGTTGGAGGTTTCAAACGTTTGCAAAGCGTCAGGGGCACATCGCAAAAATAGGGGCAACATTTTTTGAAAGCCCCTAGGACGGTGGCTTTTAAGCGTTTGAGGTGCTAAAATGGTAAAATTTTGTATAAAAGATTGGGCGTGACTAACTCAAAATTTTTACTTTACGGATAAAAAACTGACCTCATTTTCAAAAAGTACGTTGCAATTAAGGTGTTCAGTTCAAATTTTAGAGCCGTAGCTTGAATTTTGACCGATTTATGATAATTTCAAACCTTGTAATTTTTTTGACAATTTTACAAAAAAATGCGAAATTCGTAAAATTTGAATTTCTCAAAAAATTTCTTTTACGGATGGGCTAAAAATCTTAGTACGGCCTCCCTATCACGGGGGGCAATATAAAATTGCGTTGAACCGGTTTTTCTGTGTATTTGCGTTTTTCAAATTATTGCTTGAAAATGGGCAAAAATTGACCCATTTTTTGGCTACTTTGGGTAAGCTGTAAAAGTAACTAGGGGGTATCTATGGCGAACGAAATTAGTATTGGCCGGTAGCCCCGATTTTTCTCGTTCAATTTAGCTATTAACGGCCGTCCAACTCTTACATGGTCGATCACACGAATGAAAACACGAACCCATACTCAAATATCTCAATTTTTCCGTTTTTAAAATTCCTAAAATTGAGCTCTTCAAAAAGTCCAAAAAACGTCCCCGGACTCCCAAAAACGTAATATATGGGGCAAAGTGGGTCTTTGACATGAATTATATCTATTTACAAGTTTGAAATAACTCACCCACCTTTTTTTATTTGGCATTTTTCAATAGCCACTTTTTTTGGGTGGTTCACCCTGACGCACACGTAGTTTAACCCTTACTTTCCCAAAATTCGGCAAAAAATTTTTATTTCATCAAAAAATTCAGAAAATTTGCTACCATTTTCATATAAAAAGTTTTCCTCTAGCATAAACCTGGGCCGAGCTACAAGCGTTTAAAGATCTGGCACGGCACATAAAATCAGTATATAAGCGAGTTTGTCCCCCCCTGGTATAATAATAACCCGAGAAAACCCGACATTTTGAAAAGTTTTTTGAGAAAATTTTATTATCTTTGGAGCCTAATTTCTCATTAGATCTCTATACGATTTTTAAATAAACAACGCCAATGTTTCTAACTCGTTGAGTTCTCCATTTTGATATATAGTTTGTTAAAATCGGTTTGTAAACAAATTTTCATAATTTTGCAATGGATAAATACGTAAAATAACAAAAAACTATTTAGGTGGAACGATACAGTTGGGATACCTTTTCGGTTTTTGTGTATAACTTGTGCGGTACGTGACGGATAGAAGTAAACTGTATGTTGTGAGAAAGGGTATTTTTTCCGGTCAGTTCGGTATCCTTAACATTTTTGGTGGACTATTCCACGCCGAGAAATGCTTCATTGAAAAAAGGCATTTTAAAACAGTTTTTCCCAATTTAACAGAACCAGAGTTAATATTACGTAATAAAAACTTAACTCAAGTTAGATACACCAAATGTACATGCCCACAACAATTTTCAGCGAAATCCCTGCTATTGAAGTTTTTTAATTTCGTTTTATTACTAAAATTGTCTATCAAATGATTAAACTTTCATTTATATTATTTGATTTGACGTCGGGAAACTACATTTTGAAACGTTCGTTTAAAAGTAGTTTTTAACAAAGAAACTGAGACGGAGCAGTAGCCGAGTGGTTAGAGCGTAGGATCCACAATACAGGAGCTCTAGGTTCGAATCCCCCTGGGAGTTATTTTTAACACCAAAAAAATGTTTTTTTTATTTTAAATTTTCAATTAAAAAAAGTGTACATTATTCAATACCGTATTCAACTCCGAGTACTGCTTTAAGGTGGTTTTGAAGTAAAACCGGGGTAGAGTCAGAGTGCCCCCCTTAGGGGGAGTCGCAGCCCCCTAGGGGGGGTCACAAGCCCCCCTAGCGCCCCCTCGGGGGTCAAATCAAAAAACGAATTTCGGATTCGTAATCAGGACCCCCGAAAACCCCCGAGTGGTTGTTTTTGGAAAAATCAAAGAAATTTTTGGAACTGTAGTGTTCTACCTTTAAATTGATTAAAACACTTCGAAAGTTATTTTATTTAGTTTTAAAACGTTGAAAAGTCGAATTATTTTATTAAATTAAAAAAAAATTGACATCTTAACGTAAAAAACACGAATTTTATACATTTAAACACAATATTTTCGTTTCAATTCGTTCTTATTTTTTGTTGTGCAGTCGGATTCGCAGTGCTAAAACAATCGCAGTGCGAATAGAGCAGTATTGAGTGCAAAAAAGACGCAGTCCTCGCTGAAAGAAAACTAACAGTGTGTTAAAAATCGCAGCGCGGGAAACCTAGCAGGTAATAACTGATTTTCGCTAGAAAAGTCGCAGAAAAGTTTGCGAGTGCGGGTTTTAGCAAAACTTTGCTCAAAAATTTAGTGTACAGTCGGACATTCTTTTGGATTATATATTCTTGCTTAAACTATGGATATAAAAAGCGTACAATTTTACGTACAATGTGGATTATAATATTTGGAGTGAATTACATTTTTATCCCTTGTATAAAAAATTCTATATTAAATAAAACATCTAAAGATGAATTTTATTAGGGTGAAATTGGTTAGGCGGTGAAGTAACCACTCGTTCTTTGAGAAAATATCACGTGGAGAGAAACACCTGACGCAACTTAATAATAATTGATTACATCATCTTTGAAATTTTTTTTTATTATTTTTATTCCCAAGCTTTCATTCTTTATTTCTTCCTGACGGCGAGCGGTTCGCCCTGAATCTCAGCCTGAAGGATTTTAACTTTAGTGCCATGTGGCGATTGGTTTTTTACTAACTTTTTAATCAAATGAGTGATTTAAATCAATGTAAAAATTCAATAAATCGAAACAATCTTATATTCACAAATTAATTCAAATAATTAAAAAATAAATCCAAGCAATATATCATGTGAAATTTATATTGACTTACAAATGCACGTGTACTTGATTTTCTTTCGGATGCTGCGCTTAAAAAAGCAACTGCACCCGTCACAACAGTAGACGCCGTAGTGCCTACCGTAACTCTTGTCTCCGCACACCTGGCACGAGACCGGGACCGGAAGCGTCCGCCCTAAAATTTGCATAATAAAAATATTTGTATATCCGCTCTGAAAATTTGCATTGTTAAAAAAATACGTCCGCTCTGAATGCGTCCGCCCTGAAATTTTGCATAATAAAAATAGTTAATTCTGTCGGTTTGTGGATTTATACCGTCAGACCTGTGTTCGGTCTGGAAATGCCACCACGGAATATTAGTAGCTGTGCCCCCGCCCAAATATAAAAAAGTATCTAAAATTTATGACGTCATTTCTGACCTACTATGACGCCATCATCACTGGATTTTTATAGTTTTAGCGTATTTTAAGCCTATTTAGACCTATTTTTGGTTAAATTTAGCTTTCTAGCGCTTTTCTTCTCTTTTTCTCCTTTTTCTCTCTTTTTTTTCTTTTTCCCCTCCTTGCCCTCCCCGTTTTATTTCCCCCCATTTCAAAAAATTGCTCCCGTGTCCTCCATTTTAGAATTGCCTCCCCCAATAAAACCTCGGGGGGGGGGGCAGTGCACAGGTCTGAATTTTTATGACAGTTTTCTTTGTAATAATCTAAATGACACCAAAGGTGGAAAAATTTAACAAAACAATTTTACTGTGTTACCCAGCAGCGTTTATTGTAAAATACGATTATGACCGAACGCGTGTAACAACTTCCGTTGTGACAACGTTTAAATATGTGACGCTTTAAAAAAGAGTTCCAATGTAAACTTGGTGGGTGATGGTTTAGCTGAGCATTTCAGTCATTGAGACTGAGGTAATGGAATAAACAAAAATGAATTACGGTTATTCCTTAAAAAATATGCAGAATTAAAAAGAATTAATATAATTTTATGTAAAAATGCAACCAACAGCGTTTAATGATTATTTTTAGTAGAATTTTAACATTTTTAGTAATTTTTAAGCTATTCCAAATAATTATAAACGGATTTCTTAGAAGTTCTCCAAAATCAAAATTTGCTTGTTTATGGACTGAAATTAAGTTAATTTCGCGCTTTCAAAGTATTATAAGAAATTTTTGGGCGTTTGAAAGACGCTAAATTATTTTAAAAAAGGGGGTTTTGGCAAAACACTTTTGGTTTCTTGATTTGTCGCTGATGGCAATTTGATTTAATCATATTTCAAATATACACGCTGTTAAATACCACAGTAACATTCTTTTATTAAATTACACACTTCTCTTATTATTACTTAAAAAACAATACACGCAACAAGATTTTTTAAATTGGAGAAACAAAACAAGTATGCTGACTGGTTGGAATAGAAGATAATACGTCATGAAAAAAAGATAACGAATGTCAAGTATTGATAATATTTTTAGTAATAATTGAAAATTAGGCTTTAGGGATATTGTACTCCTAAAAAAAGTTGGAGCCAGTACATAAATTTGGAAAATTTAGAACGTAGAAAGCAATTTTTTTAATTACATCAACAAATAAACTAAACATATTTATTAAAAACTGAGGCTTAAGTTAAGTTTGGTAATAAACTTCATGAAAACCGTTCAAGTTCAAATTATTGGCTCCAAGTTGTTTCGGTTCATTTTTCTAATTGGTAATAGTTATATAACAGGCATTTTTTGGGTTGTTAGAAATTGATTTTTACAAAAAGATGCGTGTCTTACGTATATAAGGAGTATTAAAGGTTCAAAGTATACGGTAAGTATGAGCTTTCATGAAAAAACATACAAAAATATTAAAAAAACGTACCCATATTTAGGGGTTGAATTCGGGGAAAAATTACAAAAAGTATTTATTTTAGAAAAAGCTTTCCCATGGCTCAAGGCATTCTCCAAGGAAACTTATCTGTTGCTCTGATAATGATCAATTGTTACATATTTATTATATAAGGGATCGGTGACACCTTTTGCTTTCTTTTATTCACATCATTTCGCGGTTCCTATTAGCGCACGGTGTTTACGTTCATTAATAACGTAAACATGTTTTTAGAGGTACGCTAAATATATACTACAAAATAAAAACTGAACTAAAAAAATCTAGACCAAAATAAAAATAACGAAATCTTAAAATTATATTAAAAAACATACCTTTGTAATTGTTTAAGATGGTTTTTAATGATAATCAACAACAGGTCACAATAAAATTTGGTCATAATGTGGGCACCATATAATTTTTTTTTTAGAAGATCAATATACACAGTAGTTTTACAGGCTTTGCTTATTTAGTGTTATCGTAGAATTGTATATGGGTGACCTCGCAAAATTGCATAGGACCATGAGAGCACAAATTCAAATTCGAATTTATTTTTATTATATTGAAATTTATTTATAAAATAAACTAATACATTTATAATCATTTTTGGTAGTGATTCTCTAAAGTCGCGATGAATAAATAATAGTGAATTTTGTTAAAAATAATTTGATTCGTAATTTTGATTATAAAAAATAAAGGGAAAAAATTTGTGGCTAACGCTTTAAAGCCATTTCTATAGTGCGGTTACTTTTTAACATTTTTTTATGTTTTGTGAATAACTTTTCATAAAAATGAAGAATTATTGCTTGACTGAAGCAAATAAAACAATTAAAAAAGCAGTTAACGCGTTTTGATTTTTATCGCACGTAAAATAAAACGCGTTTGGCTTCTAAACGTTGGAGCACACGGGAGCCAGGAGTGGTCAAGACATCTGCATTTAAAACGAGTTTTACTTGAAAATGAAAAAAAAAGATAGGTAACAACTTAATTTTTTATGTATTTATATGATTCATATTGCTTAAATGTCAGGTTGAACTCGCTAGAATTTCATAAAATTAAGTATTTCACTTCCAAGTCTAAGAAAGGAACAAGGAACGGTGTAAAAACGGCTGAATTTTATACAAATGAGTAAACCCCAACAAAGGATACATAACTAATTGCAAGTTCTGTTTTGTCTCAGGTATTTTCGCATTTAGCGAAAATAAATA
>JASAMX010012465.1:0-10882 GCA_030248175.1 Microlaimidae sp. YZB2_3
TATTTTAGTTATAGAAATAAACTTAAACCCAGCTCTTTTGTAATAAAAGCCGGGGTGTTCAAGCAATCTAACAACCACGAGATTGGTGAGCAGTTGGTGGATGTAGAAGAAATTTATTCTCATCCTCACTACAACCACAGTAACTATGATGCTTTCGATTCTTCTCTTCTTAAAGTAAATTTTATACTTATATTTATTTCTATTTTTAATTTTGCGTTTATGTTCAAAACATTAAATTAAATTGTTTTATGTTTACAAACCAAAAAGTACAAACTATAAAGTGGGTTTGGTCTGTATACCTTTTGTTGGTTAATCGACTAAGAGCATTAACTTGAGACATTGCAGAAAAAAGTGCACTAACATAAAACATAAAAATTGGTCACTAATAAATAAATTACGCCAGATATCATATAAAAAATTTGTGTCTTTTTGTGACTTTTCAATTTCTTTTTTAACGTCATATTTTCACGATACAATTTAAAAATTCAAAGAGATTGTTTTTACCCTATAGGCTCTGCCAATATAACGTTAGAATTTATGAGTAATCACGAAAAAAAACTTGAACGTGCAACAGCTTCACATGAGACCTTCCATTCAGCAGGTAATGTTTTACACAGTTTAACAATTATGAATTTAATGAATTGGCGTTCCTCTTGCTTCTTAACAGATCGTTCATATTTGCAGGCGGTCAATCAATAAATTGATAAATCCTAAAAAATGTTGTAGAAAATACAAAAAATATATTAATTAATTATCGAGCAATTCATTTTGATTAAATTTTACAACCTTCTTAACGGTTGTAAAAAAACAGAGCTCTCAACAAATCTAATTTTATAGTAAAGAAAATACAGCCAGATGTCTTCTAATTATTATTTTTTTATAATGGCCGCGTGCTACACTTATTGTTTTATACCAACTATATTTGTTTATTCTTACTAGCGCGTGCATTTTCAAACTCTATTTTTGACGGTAAGCGCCAACAACAACATCTTCTTGTTTTTTTGATTAGGATGAACACTAAATCTTTTTAAAAAACACGCTACGCTAATTATAGGTTTGTTGACAGCAATTTTTTTGACCAAAATTTCAAATATTACGGTTGGTAGAAAAATGAGCCATTTGTTTTAATATATAATTTTTTTAAAAATATTTTTTGCAGAAGTTATTTTATTAAAAGTAATTATCAACTTAAATCATGGACTGAAAACCTTAGAAATCTAAGCAAAACCTTAAAACCAAGCCACATAGAATTTATTATGATAATTTTTTTTTATATTAATTTAATGGCGAATTCCTGAGAAATTACAATTCTGAGTATGTTTGTTTTGTAAAACCTTAAGTAATTTAAATTTAAGCTTAAAACTCCTTTGAACTACACAAATCACATCCAGCCTGTTTGTTTGCCAGCATCCGACGGCATTTATCTGAACAGTGGAGAAGCTGTCACTGTTACAGGATGGGGATCAGTTGTACCTGGTAAAATAACTTTATGTTAGTTCACTCTGATCCACAACATTATAAGGGCTGTACTGGATTTTTTGCTGTTTAATTAATACCACTCGATGTATCAGGCAGATCAAGTCACACTCAGAAAAAACTGTAATACACCAAGCATTAATAATAAACGACGGTAGGGTACCAAAAAGCTTAATGAAAAGAAAAAACAGTAAAAGGTAGGAAAAAACCATAGACATTTTTCTAAAAAACCTTGAACTATAAAATAATAAAACAATCCAGGAAAAAATTAAACTGTATTAGTTTATAATAGAATAGAAAATATTTTGTGTCATAAAACACGAAATGACAGACACAAAAACAAGCATAATCACAAATATACAAACAACAAAAATATATCAAGATATTAAATTGAATTTAATTAAAAACCTTTATTAACAGTTCTTCACAATATGATATTTATGCATATGTTATATAATTTTTGCAGACACTATTTTCACAAGTTTTTTTACAAAAAGTCACCCACAAATAAATAAGCTTTGGTTAAAATTTTTCTGTAGTTTGTAAACTTTTACAAAAAAAAACCCTTCTGTTCATAAAGTTTTATTTCATCATGTTTCTCAGTTGTCGCTTTGGCCTAGCGATAAAAGTCGTGGTTTATACACTAAACATCATCTACCAAAAATCATATATGCTGTGTGGTGTTTTTTCCGACCTGTTAGAACTTAAACTTTTAGCTAGGTATATTACGCTAGATTAGGTAGGCGGAGATGAGGGAGATGACAATAAGTAGATGAGATTAGGTAAATGATTGATTAGCTAAACGATGATTAGGTAGACGACATTTGTTTAGGAATTGTTTGTTTAAAAACTTTTAGCTAGGTATATTACGCTTGATTAGGTAGGCGGAGATGAGGGAGACGACAATAAGTAGATGAGATTAGGTAAATGATTGATTAGCTAAACGATGATTAGGTAGACGACATTTGTTTAGAAATTGTTTATTTAAAACAGATTATGATTTAAATATAAAAAGGTTCATTTTTTTCATATAAAAACCGTTAGTATAAAATATAGATCATAAACATTAACACATGTAAAACATTGACTCTGAATTAAAGATTTTCTGGAGTAGGCTGTTTGTTTATTTAGAATTGTAGTTATTCTATTGTATAGGTACCGCTCTTGCAATGTTTTTGTAAAGTTAAAATCTTTCAGGCTGCAATTAAGGGCGTAGCCGCTCGCCCTCAGGAAGAAATAGAAAAATAAATGCGCGGAAATAAAAATAATAAAAAAAGTTGTCAGTGATGATGTAACTAATTATTATTGAGTTGCGTCGCGTGCTTCTTTCCACGTGATATTTTCTTGAAGAACGAGTGGTTATTTTACCACCTACCGATTTTCACCCTGATAGAATTCATCTTTAGTTTTAAATCGCAGAAATATCTGGTATCAATTTGGTGTTGAGCACTTGTGAATCTGGCCAATTTTCAAAATATACCTACTTATAACATGGAATTTAGAAACCTTGTATGGTGTAATAACATAGGGGATCGGTTCTAGTCTCCATAAATGGGGGCTATGGATGAATAGAGCCTTGAATAAGCCCCTCAAAGTGCAGAGTAGCAGCCATGAGTCCTTGTCACATTGGCAGGACGGTTTCAGGGGCTGAATACCTTTTGAGGAGAAAATTTTTTATTTAGAACTATGAAACTCTTGTAAGACAAGACCATAAACCACTGTGGAAAACTCACCTTTACTGGGTAAAATAACTACTTAAAGGCCTTATTTTATGCGAGCAGCTAGTATTTAGCCATGGGTAAAATTATGACATGAACTGTCTATGGCTGGATAGATTGTCATGTCATCAATTTAGCCATATGCAGTACATTTTATATGCGCACAGCAAAAATAACAGCCGGTAGCCGAATGTTAGGTTGTTCGAACTGGTCTGGCTGGTCTAAAGCGCGGTTCACAGTATAGACTTACGGCTTAAGACTTAAGATTTTAGACTTAAGAGTGTGGACTTATGACTTACGGCCCGCTTCACAGCATAACTTAAAACTTAAGACTTTACGCTTAAGACTTATGACTTTCAACTTAAGAATTGAATCATGTTATAATTTGACTTAAGACTTTAGTTAAATCTTTTCCTTTTAAAGATTAAAAGCAAATGTTTTTTTATGAAAAATGAAAGTTTTTAAAACAAAACAACAAAATAAACTTTGTTTTGAAATTTTTAGTTAGAAAATTGAGAAAAAAAACTAAAACTTTGTCATAAATCTAAGAAAAAATTATACACTTAACAAAACTGCGCAATTAAAAAAATTGTAGATTGATGAATTCTTAAATTTTGAAGCTTAAAAATAATTTCAAAAATAAAAGCTTTAGATACTTCTTCAAACATCTAGAAACGTTGGTTGAATACTGGTGTCTGGTTAGCCCCTTCCTTAAAACTGTTAAGTATCCTTCTTGACCTTTTCAACGAGGGACAGATGCTTTAAATTATTATTTTTTTTAATTTAAAATTTCTCACGCACTCTCCTTTGTTTTTTGTTTGTGAAGAAGTCTTTTTTTAAGTTAAAATTCGTAGTATAAAAAATATGCTGGAAATTATTTACGATATCAAATATGTGGAAGTTTCAGTCTGTGTTTTTTGTACTTGTACATATAAAAGAACTATTCGTAATCAATGAAGCCTATTATAAATTTAATGCGTTCACAATCTCCAGGTTTTGGTGTGTTTTATAATCTAATTACATGATTTTTATTGATTCTGTGTTAAATTAAAATTTTTTAAACTTTTTAAAAATCGTAATTGGTTCTTCTCAGTTTTTAACGGTAAAAAACGCAATTTTTTGTATTTAAAGTATCCTATTCAAATTCTTCTAATTAGATAATTTTGAAGAACACAAAAACAAATTGTTTCTGAAATGCAGTTTCATGATAATTGTAATTTTCTGCCTAGTTTTAGTAGGAGGACAAACTATTTATTTCTAAATATGCGTAAAATGATTTAACTACAAATTTAAATTGACTAACTTGTCATTAAATGTATTGCAAATTTGATGTTTTTATTAAATTTTTAATTAAATAAAATTAAATTAAATTAAAGTCATAAGCCAATTATTAGGTAGCTGTGAACTGGTAGGCTTAAGTCTTAAGTCCAAAGGCAAAACGCTGAAGTCTTAAGTTTTAAGCCATAAGCGACAAGTCAAAGCTGTGAACTGCCCTTAAGTCAGTTACCTTAATCCACATATGAATTTCATTAAAATTAGGGTTTTTAATTTTGAAAAAATGTAAGAACCTTTGATTATGCCAGTGTCAGAGTAACTCAGGGGCGTAGCCAGGAGGGGCAGGGTAGGAGGAATGCCCCTAAATGAATCATTGTGCCCCGCTATCGGATGGGCTGAAGAAGAAAGTTAGAGGTGCGGGCGGGCTCTCTCTCTCTCCCCCGTCAAATCGGGCAAAGCCAAAATTTTTTCTAAGGTTTATATTTTTTTTTTAATTTTGAGAGAAAAAATTTTTTAGTTTATATATAATATCAGAAACATTCCTGATGCGTTCTAAAAGCAAAAAATACCCAAAAAACTCAATTTTTTCTGCTTGCAAGAAGTGTACGTTGCTAATTTATATTAGTTTTTTTTTAATTTCAATGGATTGTGCCATTAAACATATAGCTTTCGCCCTTCCTTAGCGAAGCTTGACATTTTGTATCGGCTCCGAATTTACTTTTTTGGCATTGTGTTATAAAAAATTTAATGCGAATCTTAATTCATTCTAAAACCATAAGTGAATCAAAATAAAAATTTTTCCCGGTACTCGGGAAGGTTTGATATATATAAAGTAAAGGTAATATTATCAGTAACAAAATATTATCTTTGTATTTATAACTACATTCGCACTCATGCGCAAAATTTAAACACATCAGTTTTGTTAATTAAAAAGTTTTTGGGTATTATAGTATAATTTCATTGCCAGATCAATCAAAATTTTATGGGAATTCAGTTATCGCGTCAGGATTTTAAGGACCCTCAAAATGTCATATAGTATTCGTTATCACGTCATATATGTTTTCCTCTGTGGGAATGGTTGTGGGAGGATCTGTTAGAATCTCCTTTAGCCACTTAGCGCTTGGGAAAAATCGGATCTCCAATGAATGAAAGGTCTCCTTTTTTCCAAGCCCTAATTGGTTAAAATGATTCTCTAAGATCATAACTCTGTGAAGATCTTTAACACGGAACAACTTCCTTCCAAATGGAAGGGTTTTGAGGATCGTGATAAAAACAAAAATAAAAGTATAACAAGCCATTGAAATTAAAAAAAAACTAATATAAATTAGCAACGTACACTTCTTGCAAGCAGAAAAAATTGAGTTTTTTGGGTATTTTTTGCTTTTAGAACGCATCAGGAATGTTCTCTGATATTATATATAAACTAAAAAATTTTTTTCTCTCAAAATTAAAAAAAAAATATAAACCTTAGAAAAAATTTTGGCTTTGCCCGATTTGACGGGGGAGAGAGAGAGAGCCCGCCCGCACCTCTAACTTTCTTCTTCAGCCCATCCGATAGCGGGGGACAATTATTCATCAGGGCATTCCTCCTACCCTGCCCCTCCTGGCTACGCCCCTGAGTTACTCTGACACTGGCATAATCAAAGGTTCTTACATTTTTTCAAAATTAAAAACCCTAATTTTAATGAAATTCATATGTGGATTAAGGTAACTGACTTAAGGGCAGTTCACAGCTTTGACTTGTCGCTTATGGCTTAAAACTTAAGACTTCAGCGTTTTGCCTTTGGACTTAAGACTTAAGCCTACCAGTTCACAGCTACCTAATAATTGGCTTACGAACTTTAATTTAATTTAATTTTATTTAATTAAAAATTTAATAAAAACATCAAATTTGCAATACATTTAATGACAAGTTAGTCAATTTAAATTTGTAGTTAAATCATTTTACGCATATTTAGAAATAAAATAGTTTGTCCTCCTGATAAAGCTAGGCAGAAAATTACAATTATCATGAAACTGCATTTCAGAAACAATTTGTTTTTGTTTTCTTCAAAATTATCTAATTAGAAGAATTTGAATAGGATACTTTAAATACAAAAATTTGTGTTTTTTACCGTTAAAAACTGAGAAGAACCAATTACGATTTTTAAAAAGTTTAAAAAATTTTAATTTAACACAGAATCAATAAAAATCATGTAATTAGATTATAAAACACACCAAAACCTGGAGATTGCTAACGCATTCAATCCTATAATAGGCTTCATTGATTACGAATAGTTCTTTTATATGTACAAGTACAAAAAACAGATACTGAAACTTCCACATATTTGATATCGTAAATAATTTCCAGCATATTTTTTTATACTACGAATTTTAACTTAAAAAAAAGACTTCTTCACAAACAAAAAACAAAGGAGAGTGCGTGAGAAATTTTAAATTAAAAAAAAAATAATAATTTAAAGCATCTGTCCCTTGTTGAAAAGGTCAAGAAGGATACTTAACAGTTTTAAGGAAGGGGCTAACCAGACACCAGTATTCAACCAACGTTTCTAGATGTTTGAAGAAGTATCTAAAGCTTTTATTTTTGAAATTATTTTTAAAGCTTCAAAATTTAAGAATTCATCAATCTACAATTTTTTTAATTGCGCAGTTTTGTTAAGTGTATAATTTTTTCTTAGATTTATGACAAAGTTTTAGTTTTTTTTCTCAACTTTCTAACTAAAAATTTCAAAACAATGTTTAATTTGTCGTTTTGTCTGAAAAACTTATTTTTCATTTAAAAATATTTGGTTTTTAATCTTTAAAACAAAAAGCTTTAACTGGTCTTAAGTCAAATTATAACATGATTCAATTCTTAAGTTTAAAGTTATAAGTCTTAAGCGTAAAGTCTTAAGTTTTAAGTTATGCTGTGAAGCGGGCCGTAAGTCATAAGTCCACACTCTTAAGTCTAAAATCTTAAGTCTTAAGCCGTAAGTCTATACTGTGAAATTAACTTTATACATGCGATACCAGTTCGAACAACCTAACATTCGGCTACCGGCTGTTATTTTTGCTTGTGCGCATATAAAATGTACTGCATATGGCTAGATGGATGACATGAAGATCTATCCAGCCATAGACAGTTCATTGCATAATTTTACCCATGGCTAAATACTAGCTGCTCGCATAAAATAAGGCCTTTAAGTAGTTATTTTACCCAGTAAAGGTGAGTTTTCCACAGTGGTTTATGGTCTTGTCTTACAAGAGTTTCATAGTTCTAAATAAAAATTTTTCTCCTCAAAAGGTATTCAGCCCCTGAAACTGTCCTGCCAATGTGACAAGGACTCATGGCTGCTACTCTGCACTTTGAGGGGCTTATTCAAGGCTCTATTCATCCATAGCCCCCATTTATGGAGACTAGAACCGATTCCCTATGTTATTACACCATACAAGGTTTCTAAATTCCATGTTATAAGTAGGTATATTTTGAAAATTGGCCAGATTCACAAGTGCTCAACACCAAATTGATACCAGATATTTCTGCGATTTAAAACTAAAGATGAATTCTATCAGGGTGAAAATCGGTAGGTGGTAGAAATAAACACTTGTTCTTCAAGAAAATATCACGTGGAAAGAAGCACGCGACGCAACTCAATAAGAATTAGTTACATCATCACTGACAACTTTTTTTATTATTTTTATTTCCGCGCATTTATTTTCTCAATTTCTTCCTGAGGGGCGAGCGGCTACGCCCACGTTATTTGCAGCCTGAAAGATTTTAACTTTACAAAAACATTGAAGAGCGGTACCTATACAATAGAATAACTACAATTCTAAATAAACAAACAGCCTACTCCAGAAAATCTTTAATTCAGAGTCAATGTTTTACATGTGTTAATGTTTATGATCTATATTTTATACTAACGGTTTTTATATGAAAAAAATGAACCTTTTTATATTTAAATCATAATCTGTTTTAAATAAACAATTTCTAAACAAATGTCGTCTACCTAATCATCGTTTAGCTAATCAATCATTTACCTAATCTCATCTACTTATTGTCGTCTCCCTCATCTCCGCCTACCTAATCAAGCGTAATATACCTAGCTAAAAGTTTTTAAACAAACAATTCCTAAACAAATGTCGTCTACCTAATCATCGTTTAGCTAATCAATCATTTACCTAATCTCATCTACTTATTGTCATCTCCCTCATCTCCGCCTACCTAATCTAGCGTAATATACCTAGCTAAAAGTTTAAGTTCTAACAGGTCGGAAAAAACACCACACAGCATATATGATTTTTGGTAGATGATGTTTAGTGTATAAACCACGACTTTTATCGCTAGGCCAAAGCGACAACTGAGAAACATGATGAAATAAAACTTTATGAACAGAAGGGTTTTTTTGTAAAAGTTTACAAACTACAGAAAAATTTTAACCAAAGCTTATTTATTTGTGGGTGACTTTCTGTAAACTTGTGAAAATAGTGTCTGCAAAAAATTATAACATATGCA
Source organism: Microlaimidae sp. YZB2_3 (assembly GCA_030248175.1). Lineage (NCBI taxonomy): Eukaryota > Metazoa > Nematoda > Chromadorea > Desmodorida > Microlaimidae > Microlaimidae sp. YZB2_3. Next base: position 8,965 of record JASAMX010012465.1, read on the forward strand.
TAAATATCATATTGTGAAGAACTGTTAATAAAGGTTTTTAATTAAATTCAATTTAATATCTTGATATATTTTTGTTGTTTGTATATTTGTGATTATGCTTGTTTTTGTGTCTGTCATTTCGTGTTTTATGACACAAAAAGTATTCTCATTCTGATTATAAACTAATACAGTTTAATTTTTCCCTGGATTGCTTTGCAATTTATTTTATAGTTCAAGGTTTTTTAGAAAAATGTCTATGGTTTTTCTCTACCTTTTACTGTTTTTTCTTTTCATTAAGCTTTTTGGTACCCTACCGTCGTTTATTATTAATGCTTGGTGTATTACAGTTTTTTCTGAGTGTGACTTGATCTGCCTGATACATCGAGTGGTATTAATTAAACAGCAAAAAATCCAGTACAGCCCTTATAATGTTGTGGATCAGAGTGAACTAACATAAAGTTATTTTACCAGGTACAACTGATCCCCATCCTGTAACGGTGACAGCTTCTCCACTGTTCAGATAAATGCCGTCGGATGCTGGCAAACAAACAGGCTGGATGTGATTTGTGTAGTTCAAAGGAGTTTTAAGCTTAAATTTAAATTACTTAAGGTTTTACAAAACAAACATACTCAGAATTGTAATTTCTCAGGAATTCGCCATTAAATTAATATAAAAAAAAATTATCATAATAAATTCTATGTGGCTTGGTTTTAAGGTTTTGCTTAGATTTCTAAGGTTTTCAGTCCATGATTTAAGTTGATAATTACTTTTAATAAAATAACTTCTGCAAAAATATTTTTAAAAAATTATATATTAAAAACAAATGGCTCATTTTTCTACCAACCGTAATATTTGAAATTTTGGTCAAAAAAATTGCTGTCAACAAACCTATAATTAGCGTAGCGTGTTTTTTAAAAAGATTTAGTGTTCATCCTAATCAAAAAAACAAGAAGATGTTGTTGTTGGCGCTTACCGTCAAAAATAGAGTTTGAAAATGCACGCGCTAGTAAGAATAAACAAATATAGTTGGTATAAAACAATAAGTGTAGCACGCGGCCATTATAAAAATAATAATTAGAAGACATCTGGCTGTATTTTCTTTACTATAAAATTAGATTCGGTTGAGAGCTCTGTTTTTTTACAACCGTTAAGAAGGTTGTAAAATTTAATCAAAATGAATTGCTCGATAATTAATTAATATATTTTTTGTATTTTCTACAACATTTTTTAGGATTTATCAATTTATTGATTCACCGCCTGCAAATATGAACGATCTGTTAAGAAGCAAGAGGAACGCCAATTCATTAAATTCATAATTGTTAAACTGTGTAAAACATTACCTGCTGAATGGAACAAATTCTGATGCTAACCCGTCCCATGTTTCAAGTTTTTTTTCGTGATTACTCATAAATTCTAACGTTATATTGGCAGAGCCTATAGGGTAAAAACAATCTCTTTGAATTTTTAAATTGTATCGTGAAAATATGACGTTAAAAAAGAAATTGAAAAGTCACAAAAAGACACAAATTTTTTATATGATATCTGGCGTAATTTATTTATTAGTGACCAATTTTTATGTTTTATGTTAGTGCACTTTTTTCTGCAATGTCTTAAGTTAATGCTCTTAGTCGATTAACCAACAAAAGGTATACAGACCAAACCCACTTTATAGTTTGTACTTTTTGGTTTGTAAACATAAAACAATTTAATTTAATGTTTTGAACATAAACGCAAAATTAAAAATAGAAATAAATATAAGTATAAAATTTACTTTAAGAAGAGAAGAATCGAAAGCATCATAGTTACTGTGGTTGTAGTGAGGATGAGAATAAATTTCTTCTACATCCACCAACTGCTCACCAATCTCGTGGTTGTTAGATTGCTTGAACACCCCGGCTTTTATTACAAAAGAGCTGGGTTTAAGTTTATTTCTATAAC